>KN834850.1:87766-102932 GCA_000827265.1 Collybiopsis luxurians FD-317 M1
TCCAACTAGTGCTTTTGGTGTTTTCAAGAAACTTGGTGAATGGAAAAAACTGCACCCTGATGTACTCTGTCAAGACTTTACCAGTGGTGACATAGTTTGTCTCTCCCTTCAGACAGAGTGGATGAGACAACAGGCCATACCTGACATGACAGAAATTGATGATCCTCTTCAAGGAATTCTTTCTGATGCTGCTCACAAGTATTGGGAAGACCCTGATGGCTGTCTCATTGTCTCCTCCACCTTCTCTCCTCTCATTCAAAAATGGGTACCAATCCTCTTCACCTATGCAAATGGTGCCACTGCAGCCCACTATGAATACCACTTTCTTATTCTCATCCAGGGTGTTGTGAAGACTGCTTTGGAGCGCAATATCTCAATTACAGATGAGCTCTTTGCTGGGGTTAGTTATCTTATAAACTAATAAATAATGTCACTTAAACTTTGTCTACTCTAGGTAGTTGACTTCAGTGATCCACAGCACATTGAATTTTCAAATGCCTTTGTAGGATATTTTTTGGCTCAGCCTGAAGACCACTGGTCTGAGACTCAGCTCCATCATGATGCTGCTAAATTGCTCAAAGGGTGTTCCTATCACTTTCAGAAAACAGTTATGTGTATGACTCGCATTGGAAGTATAGTCTCACCTGATAGCAAAAGTAGCTTTCAAATATCTCTGCCAGGAATTTTTCACGAATTAATGACTAAGCTTTCCAAATTATGAAAGGCTCATGTCCCATGTCTGTGGATGCACAAGCCTTCGGCTTGCACCCGTCGCTATCGCGACAGGTGGGGGGTTAATATCAAGTCCGCTCGGGATGAACCTTCGGCTCACCCCTCACACATTGCACTCGAGACGGCGCTCAAAAGTGATTAGTAATTATTAGTCATTATTAGTCATCCAACAGGCGTCTAAAAGTTCCCAGGTTTTATGATATAGGAAATATAGGATAGCAACCATTTTCTGGAATGTGTATGCTGCCCGCGAGTGAATACGTTTGCAGTCTCTTCCACTCCGTCCTACGCCGCTTCTCTAATTTCTTACACTTTTACCCTTTTCTCTACTACCGACAGCTCCTCTACCCCTTCTGCCATCTTTGATCAGAGTCGCACCAATACCAGCAGTGAAGACAATTCCATCAATGTTTTCGTCAATCAGCTCAAAATGATAAACTTGTGATACTTCAATAGAGGAGAACTTGCCGCATAGCGGGAGTTTACTGCAAAAGGCAGGGTTCTGATTTAGGAAGACGAAGAGGCAGAGAGATAAATGGAGGAAGTAATCTGATGATCACATACAGTGCGTATTCATCCATGCAATACTCACAGAGACTCACTTGACTAATCCAGACTTGCCAAGTACATTCACAGCTTACTCAAAATTCTCTCCCTTCTGGTTCTGCACAAGCCTATAGTCACCACTGATGGGTTCTCTCTCATACGTCAAATTACCTCTACCTCTTTTTCCACATACTCTGTTTCGCTTTCTGAGGCCATTATTGGTTGTACATAGACCCAAGTCATTTCTATGCCCAATGAAATCATGTATTTATTTGTGTAACCCAAGTATGAACATGTATGTCAAGTCTCGTGCTGCCACGCCCTCCTCCTAGGTCTTTCAGGTCCTGTCTTGGCCATATGGGGAGTTGTCTTTGCTGACCGTTTCTTCTTTGAACATCTCGCTCTAATCTATCTCAGTCCCCAGCCTTCTTCCACCTCACTGTCTCCCACTTCAGGCCAAAGTGACATTCAAGTTGGAATCAGACAAGTTGCCAAGCTACTCCGAACCCTCAAGCATTGTGTTCAAGACTTCCACCACCACTGGTGTTCGAAGGATCAGCCAGGAAAAGTCGCTCATTATTGTTATGGACGAAGCCCCCTCGAGCCTCGGCAGATATTCATATGTACCACCATTCCCATACATCAGTACCATTCAGCATCGATAGCTCAATGCCATTGAGCGACAATATCACCATGTGGACATATGATGGGAGAAAAGTGCGTAGCATTTTTTTTATACCTCCACGAGGGCCCTGGGCTGACTGTACCCTAGAATGATGATGGTTGAACACCTTTACTCGCTATGGCGGGCATGGCTATGCTCGCAGTCGGAGCAACATTTGTTTCGAGCAAAGAATCGTCATGATAATGTAGATAGCCTATTGGCACATCGTTGTAGATTTTACATATGTTGATCAGTATTTGTTGTACAATATGTTGTAGCTGTACATTTGGGTTGAATGATTGTTGTACACTGGAAAAATAGATGATCGGCGTTAAGCACATGGTCTAACTCACGCCGAAGTCGGTCACATCTTGAGGCATAAACCAGTAAGTGGCCGAGGAATAGGAAGGCAACTGTTCGAGTGACAGATCTATTGAACCGATAGATGCATTCTGCACAAAAATAGGTTACAGAGCGGTACCCTGGCTTTGGACAGAACCTTACCTTCCAGACCCTTCTGCCGCTGACAATCTTTCGCAAATGAGGAGCGCCTCTCATTAGATAGCGTGCATTTTCTTGAGTAAGGGAGACATTTGGTCCATGTCCATGCCCAGAGTGGCTCGAAGTGTCTATGAGTAGTCGAAGGTTTGAAGCCTTTCCAATTGAACTTGCAAAGGGCATCTACAGCCTCAGGTCAGCTTCGTTCAGCTGCTAGAATACCTAGTGACCTACGAGTTCTTTCAGAGGAATAGGCAACTCCAGGCGTTCCAGACTGGTGCAAGTTTTGCTGATTGTCATGATTGAATCTAAGCTTAGACCGCAATTGAAGGCCATGGTTTGTAAGGTGCTACCATGTAGCTTGACAAGGTGCTCAATAAAATCTTTCTCTGCTGTCATCTTGAACTCTGGAAGTCACATCACAAATGACACCAATGATGGTGCAGAAGATTGGATGTGATTGAGGATTGACATGAGTACTTGCGGTGCAGGCGAAGACATCACTGAATAGCGCGCATCCAAACCTAGATGGCGCAGATGCTGAAGAGGGGGAGCAGGATTTCTCAAAGGGTAAGAAGAATCCTGCTCAAAACGCTGTCAATATTCATAGCTGCCGAATGTGTTGAACAACACACTGACCGATGTACTAAAAGAGAGAGTTTCAAGAAGCGGCGTGTGCGACACAAGTCGCATCACAGCGACATGATTGACCTGTCCACACCCGACAATATGTAGAGCTAGAAGCCCTGGAAGCTGTTCTAGTACTTTATCCAACACAGTCTCGTTGAGTTCACTAGCTGACTGTTCGAACGTAAAAGAGCGCACAATGATGAAGTTAGAAATAAGACTCACATAAAGACATAATGAGGAGAGAGTTTTTGCAAAATTCGGCGTCCATCGAGGAAGAACATCTATAAGGTTCCGTGAGCCAAAATCCAAACAAAGGCTTGTCAGATTAGGGATCTGTGCCAACTTCTTGGATTGAGCCGTCGTGAGATTGCCATGCACTTGGAGTTCTTGAAGTCGCTCTTTTCCTTGCAGAGGCACCAAGAACGGCGAGAGGGCACTGACAGTGCAGCGGAATGACTGAAGATTGGTACAGAGGGACAAAGCTTGAGTGCACTCTGACAAAAATCTGGGATGATGTTGAGACTTGAAAGTTGGAATTGCTCAAATTTCTGAGAATAAAGTAAGAAATTGTTGACGATGGTCTTTCTTATAACTTCAAACACTCTAACCAATATGTCGCGTGTGCACAGCCAGTGCTGGGTGCTCAACGATTGCTTTGAAAGGAGACATAACCTATATAGATCATTGTCTGAATTGTTTAGGACTCGACGGTGGATTGATACTCACTTGAGGAAATCTCTTTGCATGATTTAACTGGAACATTATCTTTCAATATAACCTTGGAATGACACCACTCAGAAACGAGCAGCTGGCGAGGGAAACTGACACCAAATCATTTCCAGATAGATAATAAAATATGAGCTCGAGGACATTCAAGTGCAAATTATCAGCAGTGACCATTTGGTTGTGGTGGTTTGAAAGAAACGAGAACGTGTTTGTGACAGGCATGCATCGTGACCGATAAGCAGTTTGAATAAACAGCTTACCGACCATGCCTGTGGATGGCCAATGTCATATATGGACATCGGCCACACAGCCTCTGATAATGCTTTGACATTTCCTATCTCAGAATTATCTAATCTCGGCACTGGGTATGTAGGCTTGTGCATTGCCCTTCTTGCCTTCCCATTAGTATACATTCAGATAATTACAGTGGTGTTCACAGCTTTGCTGGAAAACCAAGAAAAGGGCCAATGCCCATTTGTGTTGTCAGTGTGAGCTCAATTGCGGCTGAATTTTCACCACTTTCCCTTGACCCCACAGTGCACTCTCAATGTTTGATGACAGCACCTCTTGCCTATCTGGATCTTTTCCCGACAAAATACCTACAGACCAGTACTGCTGTGAAAACATACAGCTCCCTCTCAAAGCTCAAACTAGCTACAGGACAAGTTTCACTTCATTCCATGAGCTGAAATCAATTGTGTTCTCATGGCAGTAGATTCAGATACTTCGGGCATAGGTGGCATCATCCACTGCAGAAGGTTGACTGAGAAATCAGCTTCATTGTTGAAATTGAGATAGCTTCTGGTGATTGAGTGATTGAGGATAGTGAAATTGATACTTGCAGTGCTTGTATTTTCAATGCTCATGCCATTTTGAATGTCAGGGAAGTGGAGGGAGAAAACTGCGTGCCTATGGACATGACCTGAGCCAGGTACCTAAGCAGGTTTGTACTTCGGAAGTCCAGTTGGCAAAAAAGCAGAATCAAGGGGAGCAGCATGTCAGTGGGATTTGATGTGGAAAGGAACATGCAGTTTATAAGGTATAGTGACATAGTCTATAGAGACAATAATAATAATAATTGTGTACAGGCAGCGAAATCGACTGAAGAATATGACAGCGTAAATAAATGCCCTTGGCGCTTAGAAATGTCACGGAAAACATGAGTCATCTTGAAAAGGCTGATGCCCAAACGGGAGCATCGACCATGGGATTTCAAGATTTCTCAGCATCCGGACTGGACCATCAGCCATAACTTGATATCTTGAAAGTGGCCCAGAGATTGAACGGTTCCGAGCTCTGCGGTCAATTTTGCCCAAAAATAAAGAGACAGCCTGGTGCGTACATATAAGATAAACATCTCTCTCACTCTCTTTCTTTTCTCTTTTTTTTCTGAACTTGAAAAGCTTGAAACCATCATTCCATCCACAGACATATGCCATAAGCCGAATAAACGCCTTGGGCAATGGGCAGCTAACCATGGTCATGACTTGGTCGCATTGGATATGCAGTCTAATTCGAATCAAACGAGTTTGTAGGTACACGTGGTATTTAATAGCTTTCAGAATTTTGCAAATTCGGGGAAAGGATGTATCAAAAACTTCAACTTTCACGCTCTCGAATGGGTTCGCGATTTTCAGGGCCCAGGCCAGTGTACTGTATTCTTGCTACGATCTCCCTACTGTGTAAAACCTCTCTATCTCTCTATCTGTATGCTAAACTACCGGGGCTAGTCAGTGCTACACTGACCTCTTTGTTCAGGTTTTCCACAGCTTCCTCGATCACGAGACTGTCGTCTGGAAGAGACCGAAGCACCACAGGATTTCCGGAGTGACTGTAGTATACCTGATACTATCGCTTGAAAGTAAACACCGGAAGAGACCCTTGGAGACTGTGGGTGATTGCCTTTGCTCTTTAGGAGAAATCTAGCCTATACAGCTCAAAAAACAGTTGCCTAATGGAAGAATGCCGCTGCTAAGGATAGACAAAGCAGCCCAGAGCAAGTAGTCATACTATCTGGATCTGCAAATATCAGCAAACCTTGAGATGCTGCCAATCCTCTGACTTAGGAGGGAAATTCTGTGGGCCCCAAGCAGTTGAACAGCAGAGAAGTCAGACTTCCGGCAAATACTTGGGGACTGATTTTTAGAGTTTAGACCGATCGTGTTTCACTCGTAAGTATCATATTCATCTAGAAAGTAAAATCTAGTCCGTGTACTTTCAAGTTCAGCACAAACATGTCCAAAATCGTGTCATTGATAAGTTATAATATCGCATTTCCTGATGAAGTGCGCACAAGTTACAACGATTGAGTCCATATGACTGGCCGCAGTCGAAGGGTATGTTCGTCGGGCTACTTTGGGCCGTGCGATTGTAGCATCTTGGTGATATTTATCATTTCAATCGTCTCAATTACCGGGGAGCATTGACCATACTCATGACACCAGCCCTGATATATCTGCAATGAAAAAAGTAAAGGTGGTAAAAAAGGAGAAGAACATAAAAATAAAAATGCTATTGAAGCCAGACAGCATCAAGAAAGATCTCCTTGACACCTCTGGGCCGTCAACATGTTAAACTGGCCCGAGGACCAACAAATTCTTCAAAGACCAAAGAGTGTCAGTAACGGAGCCATAGGGCCCAAGTTGCCATGGATTATTTCCTGGAACTGGTTATATTAGTGCAATAAGGCTAAGTGCGAGCTTTTACTCATTTTTGACTCAAGATCGTCGCATTCATGAGGACTAAATGTTATTGTCAATGATGGACTTAGGTGTAGGTGTGTACGGTTGTTCCTGATTTACTCAAAGTACTGCCGACATGGATATAACCATAGGTTCACAATGTCTCATCAATATCCCTAACAGTTGGTATGAAAAGAATGACAGCCGCCGATCTAACCAGATACCTGTTCGTAAGAGATAAATATTGTCCAGTAAATAGCATGCCAAGGCAGAGAAAAGAAGGTGCAAAATAAAGTTTACAGATGTCACAAGTTTCATACAAGTATGTCGGCGGTAATGAAACAGGACAATTCTCAAATGTGACATTGTCGAGAACAGAGTGAGAATGAATCTCATAAGGAAAGAGACAATGAGACTCGGGGAAATCCATCCTCAGATACTGGTTTGGAGAAGTACCTGAAGTCCAAGGATGAATAGAAATTTCACAAGCGGAACTTGATCCACCTGTCTGTGAACATCCTGAGAGCAAGCCCACTAACTCGACTGTCACTCGATGCAGCGGATCTTAAGAACCTTCAACATGCAGGAAACTGCGGATATCACATCTCATCATTAATGTATCATCACAACCCACTAATTTAGAGTTTTTTGGGTGTCCCATGTTGTGGGGTTCCTCGAGTACTTAGAATCAATAAAATAATAGGCAGCTCAGGACTCTAGCGCAGCCGTGAGACTTCAATTTTCCTGACAGTCACATTCAGCCACTGCTCATCTATAGAAATAAAGTACTGCATATAGCGGATCTTTAACTTGCTCTGCAGACTTTCGGGGAGGAAAGCGATGGCGGAAGAGACTCAGAATTGAATGTGCGTGCTACCCTTACGGTGATATGCCACCGCCAACGGACCCAAGTTCAAATTTATTGATATCATACAGCCTGCTCGATGTCCCAGGCCTCGTAGAAGAATTCCACTGAGTCTACCGGACAAACGCGACACAGCCTTGGACAGTAGTCTACAAACATCGCTAGGGTCATGAGCACATGTAAGGGTTAAAGAATAGAATCTCTTATTGAAGGATAGACGAAGAGTTGTTCCTCGCTATTCCCGCTACCTTTAGGTAGTGGGTTTTGGGGGTGAAACTTTCAAGCTGTTTATCGCTCTTTCCTTTTCTGGGGTTCTGCCATGTGGTGTCCCATTCCTAATTTGGTCATACTACCATCTCCTGTTTTTGTTCCTTTTCTCTTCTGTACTATCTAGCCACGATATCTGTTTCCTTCACTGTTTCTTTGCTGGCCATTTGGGTGGCTTTTGACCCTCATCTTACAGTCTGTCCTCTCCTGTGAATTTGTCCAGAGAGTTTCCCTCTGCGATGACTGCCTGCTTACCTGGAATGCCCCTTTCACAATTTCTCAGTCCCATTCGGCACATACTGTCCCTCTGACATTTCATCTTTGGGATTGTCACTTGGACCTTGATGTTGTCCTTGGGATAGACTTTTCTGCTGTGTGTGCCTGTATGAATGCAAATAATCTTTTGTGAATGTGGATGTTTGTTTGATTTGGAAAGAAGTTGAGGCCCCCACATATCCTCCTTCATCTTCTCTACCACCTTTTTCATAACATGTTTCAGGCATTTGGAAAATACATCGATATAGTGTAAACATGGTCTGTTCCAACTGTTCCCTCTCCTAAATGCCTCAAACAACATCCAGTGTGCATAGCAGTTTGTTATCAGGGTTTGTATATCAGGTGTTAACTCTTCCTTTCAGCTGGACAGCATAGCTAACAATCAATATGTCCCAATGACTTGCACTGAGTGTGGTACTGTCATTTTGATCAAAACAGATCTAGCTAGACACAGGAAAAAGCATTCTGCCAACTGGGACAAGTTGTTGGTGGTTATCCAGTCAATTTACTGCACATTGCTGACATTCTTGTAGGGTAGACCACTGTCCTTTTCCTGGGTGTGATTTAGTGAGCCTTCAGAAGTCAAATGTTGGAACTCATATCAGGACACAGTGAGTAATGTTCATTTGGTCATCAACCAACTGTGCTGACATTGGCACAGCACACAGGACAAACCTAATTGTTGCACTGACTGTGGCTTTGCCTCCATTGACTCCGCCTCCTTGACACATCATAGAATGAAGAAGCATGGGTATATTCCCAACAAACAGGGATCAGACCAAGCAAATCCTTCGAACCATCCTTCTTCAATTTCAATGCTGCAAAATTCACCAGCTGACTCCGCCAACCAGTTTCATGTGTCAACTTCATTGTCTACATCATAATGTCTTTCTTGCCTGATGTAATTGTGGGCTGGAATCACTTCATTTGTTTTAGAGTATGTAGTAGAGGTGATTTCTTTCTTGCAATTTCATGAGGGTCAAGTTGCCTGAGTGATGGTGCTCCGGTTCCAATGTACATGTTATGGTCTCCTCAGCTTCTAAAGGTAGTGGGCACTGCCGCTTGCCGGCGCTACTTGATTATTCATTGACCTGCACCTGGTTCAGGTCTTGAAAGTCCAGATCCAGAGCTTGTGGTGGTGACTCAGTCAAAGCTGTGTATCGGAGGTCGTGGCTGTGCTAACCCAACTCTAACCCTAATTTGCATACGACGCGTGAGCGTTTCTTGCGTTGATGCCATGGAAAAATTCAAGACACTAGAGCCACTGAAATTATATGCAGCTCCATCCAGCTCTCTACCAACACGCAGTGGACCAGCGCGAACACAATATGTCGGCAAACTGCCTTCAGATCTTCACCTATTGATACTCTCTTACCTCCCTGTACCAGACTTTCCAGCTTATGCTCGATGCTTGCATGCCACAGCTGCCCTGGCAGAAAGCGAAAAGATTTGGGAATCCAGATGGAAGTCATTGATAGTAGATAAAGGATTGACTGCTGTATTAGATGATTTGGAAGAACATTCCCGGGAAAGGGCAGCAGAATCTTGAGCCGCAGCACCCCGGACGATCTCTGTCGATGATGACTTTGGAGATTTTGCATTGGTGGATGTACTGCCGGATGAGATGGGAGACTTTGTAGGGGTGTTTCAGAATCCGACAACACCACTTTCGTCCACACTGTGGTCAGCGAAACCAAGCTCGATGTCGACTTCACGTGGACAATACATCCGGGTGCACAACTTGCTCAAGCCACTCATAAACACACTTTCTTTGCCCCCGCATATCATTTTAACCAAGTTGGCTGCCGCAGTCACACCTTCACTATGTCTAGAAGCTTCAATGTTGCGGCTTTTGTCCTTATTCTTATCTTCAACTATTCAGCCGGTGCGGAAATGGAAGGAAAACAAGGCGGCACTGAGAAGTGCCATGGACAGATTCGACACTAATTTACTGGCTGCCTTTGACCAGGCTGATGAAAAGGGCAATGAGAAAGGTATGCAGGAAGCTGCTGAGGCAAGTTGGCTGGTTTGGGATGGAGCAGAAGGAGACTGGGAGATGGGAAAAGTTTGGGCAGAAAAGAGAGAAATATTCTATGATCAGCCCTGGGACCCTTTAGCGAATTTCACATAAGAGATTCCTAACAAGTTCATGCTATTAACTGATTTTTTGGCCTAGCTAGTAAAGATTGTCAACTGGCATTCAACGCCATGGACGACTTCATGTCAATTGTTCTTAAAGCTATATCTGACCACGGTTCCCAAGCGGTGTGGGTTTTCCCCCCAGAGTCAGGCGTGTTGATAGCCTTTTCCGACCGTGTTGCTTCAGATGTGGTAGGCGAATACATCGCCACTCTTCTCGCCCGAGCAAGAGAAATATCCATGGATCTTTATCTCAAAGCTACTGCTGCAAGCTTCAGAGAGGCTTGGAAGATGGTCGACACAATAATGGCAGCTGGTGGGGAGTCAGTTTTGAGGACCAAAGCGGAAGACGTTGTGTGAGCGCTAAAACGCCAAATGAGAAGCTCTTGCAAGGCTGACGTCATTTCCAGCTATCAAATGTTTGAGACCAATATGGACAAGTATCTTGACGAAGAAACTGAAGCCGTAAAACCGGCATTCGAAGGCATATGTAAAACTTGGGATCGCGAAGCCTCTCAGCGGCACAGCGATGCTGCTGCACATTTTCTGATGTCGCAAAATCCATCACAAGTCAAAAGGAATGTTCTAGCATCCTTTGCGGACATTCTTCTTCTTCCCGTCACCATTGTTCCTAAAGTGGGCGGTGCCTTGGGTGGAGTCCTGGTCAGCGGGGGAACGGCGGTAGGTGGTGTGGCAGCGCAGGGCATTGCGATGTTGAATCCACAGAGATGGGGTGGTACTTTGTCGTCGGATATCCATGATGGATATAAGAGACATAATGAGGAAGGGAATGAGATGATGTTCCTCTCTTGACCTACAACTGATGGATCAAAGTTTAACTGGCTTGCCACTCATTTCAAACCTTTCCAATTCTCCAGACCCATTACAATTCATCCATTGGAACTTGTTTACTACTTCTCAAGGACATCAATATAAGCTTGTCTATCATTGTTGTCTTACCAAACACATGGACAAAACTGTTTTTCTAGCTAGCATGAGTCTCTCTTCCGACTCCACCTTCCCAAAGACAAACGTCGTCGTCAAATTCACTCCACAATACGGCGCAACAGGCCATCATCTCCTCGCCCAAGCCGGCTTCACACCCCCCCTTCATTATTGTCACTTTGAAGAATCCATCGGGTTGTGGGCTGTCATGATGGACGACATCCAGGGTACCGTGTGCGAGGGCAATCGCAGACTCATCGGGGGCAAGAAAGAGTCCCTCTCAGAGGCGATCCACATCCTTCACAAGAATAATTTGGTATTTGGGGATCTGAGAGGGCCAAATGTTATCATCACGGAGCCAGGGAGGAGGGTCTGTTTGGTGGATTTTGAGTGGTGCAGTTCGTGTGTCGATGTCATTGTCAAGGATCCGGAGGGTGATACCGATAGGGTCATTCACCCGAGGGTGCATTACCCAGCTGATATTTTGATGGGCCACGATATGGATTGGGCTCCTGGGGTAGGGCGCGATTGGGTGATTACGAAGGAGCATGATGTTTATAGATTGAGTAGGATGTAGTTCTTTGCTGAGTCTTTTTTGCAGTGTTCATTTACTGTATCATAAATTGCATCTATGTAATTCTTCTTCGTAACTTGACTGCAATCAATACTATAATAGGCTGACTAGAGATTTTACCTTACATGTTCATCTCAATCCTTAATTCAATTGTTTATAGGTTTATATGTAGGTCATGTCGAAGATTCAAAAAAGTACATACTCTATATATACACTACACTATCAGCACGCTCAAAACCGCTGTTAGATTCACAGAGGATCATTATGGTATACTCTAGATGTACGTCAGGTTACCACCAGGCAACAAAAAGAAAAAATGTAACTTGAATCGAGATGGTATCGAGGACCGGAAGCTACATTCGAGTTCAAGTGTTACTGCCGGTCCTCAACATCCTCTCGGTAGACCGAGTGAGCGAGTCTAGCTGACTCAATAGGACATGTCCATGAGCCAAGACGGGCTGAATATCCCTCTGCGGGAACTTGAAGACAAGCATCGGCGCCGATTTGCTGTACAGTGAGGGTAACATGTGGAGGATGGGAAGCCGGTGTTTTGGACTTGTTCATTGGCCTCTCCAACGGACAGGATAAAGGTACCGTTTTCAGAGGAGAGCATATCAGATGGGCCTAGAGAAAGTTTTTGGTCAGACAGTGGTTGTTACACTGATAACATAGATACACGCACCATCTCCCCCTCCTTCTGTTGTCCAAATAGCATTCAGTATGTCAGACAAATCCAGCCTGACTGACTCTCTCCAGCCTCGAAACCGTGTCAAAATGTTCTCAAAAAACTTTGGAAACCCGGACTACATGCTGCGGATGCCAGAGGTAGGTAGGACATTCAAGGTTCAAGTCCACAATAGTACCTGACGATTCCCTTTAGAAGAACAACTCAGAAGAATTAGATACATATGCCACATGCACCTTCCTTTTGTGGATACATCTATCCTCAATGTCTACAGATTGGAAGAAGAGTCAGCAATCACATCAAGGGAAAAACCAAACTGAAACATACCAGTCCACAATGCGATCCTCCCCACATCCCCTCCAAGCCCAACTTCATTCGGTATGGACTCATCTATTCTCCGTCTCGTACACAACGTTGGATCATTGGATGCCTCAAATTCTTCAGATTGAACCCACACACTTTCCCCTGGGTCCAATTTCCATCTTCGACACAATCTCTGGCCCTGCACGCAGGTTATCCAATCCCCCGCAGAAGCTTTCGCCAAGTTGGTCAAGTAATCTTGTTCGGAAAAGACGAAGACAGAACAAAGACAGACAGAACAGTCCTGGTCAAATTCGTCGTAGATGCGGAACTTGTTTAGATGGCGGTGTTGCATTTCTCGCTAGCTTCTTTCAGGGCTCGGATGGATTTTGAAGGGATGGAACAGGAATTTGCATGTGCAGACAGAGAGAAATGAGCTTGAGGGAGGAATATTCGGGGTCAACACAGCTCCATAGTACTCCAAAAACCCTTACCTTCATTCTTTCCAATCCTCTCAAAGTTTCTCTATCCCGCCAAAGTCTGAATTGTGAAGGTGGAAAGCAATGAAAGCTCCATCAACCTCCTGGACAGACCCCAAGAACAGATGAAGCGAACTTGTGAGTCCAATGGGACCGTGTCCCCAGTTCAACTTGATCCTGCTAAGCCAATCCCATTGTGTGAGCGTTTGAGAAAATCAAACGCTACGAGAAAAACAGCGCGATGTACCTGAGACTCTGAACCAGCCCCCATCATGTCAGCGTTCAAAAGACGCTAGGAAAGTAACAGCGCAACTTACCTGACCTTCTTCTCGAATTTCTTCGATGCATCATCCAATCCTTCCTCCAACCCTTCAATCTCAGCCCAAACCTCATTGTAGCATGGCTCATCTTTTTCCTTCCCTGGGATCAGTTTATCATCTGTCGATCTGTGAAACAGAATCAGCGTTAGCCATTAACATCGCAACAGGAAGCAAATCGTACTGAGTTTCTTCAACATCCCCTTCAACGTACTCAATATACTTGATCCACATCAGTCGGACTTGAACGATTTGGATTCATTAGTAGATTGCTGCTGAGCTTGTTGAATGGCTTTGGGGAGTAGAACTGCGACAGCAGCTGGAAGCAGAACATAGCAGGCGTGCGGACAAAGGGGTGGAAGTAGGTCCTAGATGTCTGACCAGGGTTCCGGGATAGCTGCCAGAACGCAAGGATTACAAGCTGCAGGCAGACAGGCAGAACGCAATATTAATGCGCAAGGATTGAACGAAATAAGTGCCCCCCTGTTTTGTCAGATAATTATAAGCCATCAATCTGCCAGTAGATTTTCCCCCGCCCATGGCACACTTGTATTGTATACTGATCGTCGGTATACAATGTCCGTCCACCCACAAGCGCTGAAATGAACTTCGCTTCCCGCTGAGATGCTGCGATATTCGTCGATTGCAGCAAGGACTGCAGTCAGATTGCAGTGTGAATCTCCGAGCTCCCCTTTCTCATCACCATGAGGCTATTTGTGCTTGATACACGCAATTTCCTCTAAAATGCCTGCTGCCTCAGATGAGATCCTTAATACGGAAGTAAAGGGTGTGTCTGTCAAAGTAACGGTGCGAAGTGCAATGCCCTCTCTGTCACAAGCTATTCCGCACTGGAAATGAGTTGGAGCAGAATGACACACATTTTCAGCGAAGGAACAGGACTTTTCCTGTATGGACAGAGAGGAATGAGGAATATTCAGCGTCAACAAAAACCCTTACCTTCATTTCATCACAAGAGTCTGAATCGTAAAGATGGAAAGCGATGGAAAGCGCCCATTGACCTTCTGGACGGAAACCCCGAGAAGGTACAGTCATTTGCATAAAGTTTTGCCGAAATGTATTGAGCTCACAGCGCATTTCATTGTTCAACGCCTCGAAGCGGCAATATAATGGATCATTCACTGGCACCTTTGAGCCTTTGAGAAGGTAAACCTGTTCTTGAAGTTGCAAATTTTGCGGCATGCTCTGAGAGGACGGTCCACTACATGACGAGCCTGTATCTCTGCGGAGGTGCCTTCAGTAACAAGGAGAGGGCTATGCGTATTCCTGTAATGTTATGTAAACCGGATCATATAGTAATACAAATAAACAACAGTTGAAAACCTCGATCTGCAAAACTTTATGCAAACAAGCCTTCGGCTTGCACCCGTCGCTATCGCGACGGGTGGGGGGTTAACATCAAGTCCGTTCGGGATGAGCCTTCGGCTCACCCCTCACACATTGCACTCACTACGGCGGCTCGGGTTTTTCTCGGCCGTTATTATTACCGTAAATAGATTTGGAATAAATTTTTGATTTCGAGCGAAAAAATACTCGAAATTTGGAGCTTTTTTCGCCCGATATTGGAATCGAAAAAAAGAAGACAATTAAATCTGCATTTCGCTTGAAAAAATGTTAAATATTCCTTTCTAATTTCAATTGATAAAAGGCATTGATTTCGGGCATAAAAGGATTAGAATTTCCTTTGTAGTTCGATTTAGATTTCGTTGGTCATTCAATTCCTTTCACGGCCGAAAAAGGAATCCTTTTTCGATCGCAAAATGATTGTAATTACGCTTGGGGAAACATAATGGTCAGTTCCAGCCCAGGAACCGGCCGGAAACT
>KN834850.1:103427-118964 GCA_000827265.1 Collybiopsis luxurians FD-317 M1
ACAATCATTTTGCGATCGAAAAAGGATTCCTTTTTCGGCCGTGAAAGGAATTGAATGACCGACGAAATCTAAATCGAACTACAAAGGAAATTCTAATCCTTTTATGCCCGAAATCAATGCCTTTTATCAATTGAAATTAGAAAGGAATATTTAACATTTTTTCGAGCGAAATGCAGATTTAATTGCCTTCTTTTTTTCGATTCCAATATCGGGCGAAAAAAGCTCCAAATTTCGAGTATTTTTTCGCTCGAAATCAAAAATTTATTCCAAATCTATTTACGGTAATAATAACGGCTGAGAAAAATCAGAGCCGCCGTAGTGACTGGAGACGGCGCTCGAAAGTGATTAGTAATTATTAGTCATTATTAGTCATCCAACAGGCGTCTAAAAGTTCCCAGGTTTTATAATATGCAAATCACTGCATGAAACGAACTTTTGGACCCAGCGGCACCGAGTCCCCAATTCAACTAGATCCTGTTAAGCCGATCCCCACAATCACACTCTACGACAGTAACAGGGCAATGTACTCCAGTCTCTGAACCAACCGCATCGGGTCAGTGTTCAAAAGACGCTAGGAAAGTCACAGCGAGATATGTGCAGCGATGGCATCTTCAGTCTCACTCCACTGGATGATTTCCCATAGCAATTAAAGTTCCAATTAACAATCCAGCACTTATTGGAAATTAATTTTAAGACAAGTTATTTGCCTTACAGCTATTCACGAATTTGTAGCATTGTTTTTTAAAAATGCGCTTTTAATCTTACTCAACAGGAAGTTGAGTCGTGAAGCTAATAGTCTTTGATGCTGATAGACACCGATGGCATTCTATTGTTGATTATGATAATCTTGATTAAATTGTGATTTCGTTACTGGTGATAATTTGGATCACTATCTCTCGGTCAAACAAGCAAACCTGGATGGATAGTATATTTTCATTTTACTGGCCAAGGACCGATTCCCAAACGACCAGTTCATCGTACAAAAAAATATTCAGAGATTGAAAAAGACAACAAACTCATTCTCTTTTCCTCCTTTCCCTTGGTCGAGCCATTATTGCCTTCACCTTTCGTTCCGCTACCACCTCCGCTACCCTTAGTACCATTCTGGGAATGAGAGAAGATCGGTAATAGTTCTTTATGAATGTGTTCTACTGCATAACCAAGTTTTCAATGAGAAAGAGATCCATTATTGCACATATTGGGACTCACGATTCAATTTGTCTCCGTCCTTCTTCAGGGCAATAGCGTTCATGCTCCTGAAAATTACGCGGGAATCATCGACTCGGTCGCAGGCGGCATCCTTGAATCCAGTATTATCGTCCAACATCAATTGTCCTTTGATAAGATTACCTGAACGAACAAAGACAGAGATTTAGCAATGCGAAAGCTCGAGGAGCGCAGTGAGATGCACTTACCATTGTTGAAGGGGTTGTGGGTCTCAAGCTGGGTTGACATGGGTCTAGGGCCTTTATATAGGAGCGTAGGACAGGAAGATGCGAGGAACTAGCTCATCTACCGACGCATTATCTAGCGCCTCAGCCTATTTAGCGCCTCACTGTCAGCCTGGGAGCGTTTGATATTCCATAGGCAACAAAAGGATTCTCTTGAATCGAGAAGATATATTGACGGCTGGCAGTTATAGTTGAGTTCAAACGGCGACACCACTCAACACCACTAGCTGACTCGATGGGACGTGCCCATCCTCATAACGCAAGACAGACCGAATACCCTCGGGGTTAACTTGAAGGCAAGCATCGGCACCAATTTGCTGTACAGCGAGGGTACGTGCGGAGGATGGGAAGCCGGTATCTTGGACTTGTTTGTTGGCCTCTCCAACGGACAGGACAAAGGTATCGTTGACGAAGGAAAGCATATCGGATGGGCCTAGAGAAAGGTTTTGGTTGGACAGTGATTGTTATGCAGATTACTTAGATACACTCACCATCTCCCCTCCTTCGGTTGTCCAGACGGCGTCGGTATACCAGACAAGTCCGGCCTGACGGACTCTTCAACCTCCAGACCGTGTCAAAGCGTGCTCATAGAGCTGCCACATGCTGCAGACATCCGAGGTGCGTCAGAGGCAGGTAATTCAAGTCCGATAGCGGATCTAACGATTCTCCTGAAAAGCAAGTTAGAAGGAAGAAAATGGATGCACCAATTAATACCCACCTATCTACCTCGCAGGCCTCCCCAGATCCTGTCCAAACCTAACATCGTTCAGTATGGAAATATCCACACTGCCACTCGTACACATTGTCGAATGCTTCGAGTTCCACACACTTCATCCCCCCAGCGGGCCCATTCCCATCTCATCCTCAACAGACTCTGGCCTGCATGCAGACGATTCCACCAAACTGAAAAACAAGCGTTCTTGTTCGGCAAAGACGTGGACGGAGCAAACATCTGACGGAACGGTCCTTGTCGAATTCGTGGAAGATGTGGAGCTTGTATAGGTTTTGATGGCGGTGTTGCAGTGCTCAAATGGATTTGGAAGGGACAGGATGAGCCAATGAATTTTTCCTGCGCGGACAGAGAGGAATGGGACTGAGAAAGTTAAACGCTACGAAAGAGCGCAACGTACCTGAACCTCATCTCAAATTTCCTCAAAGCATCATCCAACCCCTCCTCCAAGCCTGCAGAGTAGATCAGACAACGTCGTAACAGCCCATAAAGCTATTCAGAGAACATACCGCAAGCACCTTCAGCAAATTCTTAGCCTTACAATTCTTTGCATAAATACTAAACACCACACATTCAAGGTCCGCAAGACCCTCGGCAGTTTGAGCAACGAATTCTTTGAATGTGAGGTGTGCCATTGAGTCCTTAGCTGTGTCCAATCTGTTATATACAATACAGTATTGGTTCCGGGAGGCATAGAAAACAGGGGGGGAGTTGATTCAAGAACATAAAGAAGGGGTAGGGGAGGTGGGAGGGAGGAGAAGAGGTAGCGAAGGGGAGAGGAGGGAGATGGTAAGAAAAGCGATGGCGACGTACCGCGCATTACTAACAGAAACTTCTACTTAGGCATATCCGGGAGGGTCTCTTTCCTACAACGCCAACGTAAGGACGAACGCACACCGCAGCCCAGTCAACAAAGCGCGAAGGAACGGTTACCAAAGGGGCGTATAATACATCGTCCAAGCAGCTTGAGAAACGATTGTTCCTACGCACCTTTGTTATTCGACAAATCCTAAAAATGGCAATCACCATTAGTTTGATTGTTTACGAAAGTATGACACGGAGGCACCTACCTCAATGTCTGCCCATCCAACACGAAACACCACTTCCCCCACTTCATTAGATCATAGACGTTGAACATCTTCATCAAGATGCTATCTGGGTGGATATTCAATATTCAGCCATTGCAGATTCCTATATATAAGGTAAACCACGCACCTTCGCTCATAAGTATAAGCCCTCGGAGGTAAAAAGCAAATGTACTCGACTTGCCAGATTATGGACGCTCAACACTTCAATAGCAGGATTCGAATCGGCCGTATCGCAGATAGATTTGGGCACGCTGTTAGGTAAGAGCCTGAGGTTGCTCTCACCCTTGCCCTCATCCCCGTCGACGGCAGCATTGACATTTACGTCCTTGGAACAGCAAAGAACCACTTCTTTTAATCTTCCAACGTCACTCTGTACCCGGGCCCAGCCCCTCCTCCTGACGCAACCCAGTTCAGAGACACAAGATGGCGGATAGTAGAAACCGAGTACGGAGATACAAGCGTCAATCCCAATGAAAAAACTATCTCGTTCGGCTTCATCTGCCTGATCATCGTTCAAGCTTTGTCCGACACACAGATACCAAAAAAAAAAATATCATGCGGCCTATCTAAGTCTTCGGGTTCGATTTGCTGAATCGAGATCCAGTGCCTCGGGGTCAGTACTCGTCGACGAGGGTTCCATTGCCGCCGTTGCTGTTCAGTTCTCTGAGGTAAAATGGGAAACAACAAATGGTATAGATGAGTAGATGAGTAAATCAGCTTGTAACATGCCGCATGATGAGACCGGAACGCACTTCTTATCCGCAAGCCATTGCAGCTCCCGGGGGCTGGTCCACTTTGCCGGCTTTGCATCCCGGATCCTTCGCCTAGGAATTTACGTAGAACGGCAAGAATACGTATCGCCCTGAGCCATCTCTATGTAAATTTCTCGTCGAAAGCTCACCTGGCTTAGCACGCTCGGACGCCTCATCCAACAACATCGATCGATAATAACTACTTACCGTGAACTAAGCTGAGGCAGTTTCATGGTTGATAAACATCAAGACAGCCGTAATGCGACCGAAGCCAAAAGTTCATACCTTACATAAGCCCACTGAACTTTCATCAATCTATCTGAATGGCACATACTCACATTCCAGTCAGCTGAACAGAAAAAGAAGTCATTCAGTGGTTCTACTAAATTTTTAATATTCCACTATGAGCTGCGTAACGAGTTATAATAATGCCAAAATTAAACCCATCTCCGAGGATTTTCAATCCACATACCAAGTGGAAGTAAAAAATAGTTAACTCGTCAAGTTTCAACAAGGTTATTACAAAACGGGTTAGCACTCTGACCCATTTGTAACTGGCCGTAAATAACTTGTTCACCTGGTACAGGGTTATCTTAACTGGACAACGGTCACTTTAAACCGGCTTGGGGCGCATAGTGTTCGCTGGTCCATTCTGGGCGAGTGAGATTTTGTCCACTTTCGCTGTGAGAGGGAGCTGGCGACGGGATGCGGTCAAATAGAGGAAGGGGGGACGGTGTGTCCGACAATGCTTCAGGCGGGGAGCGAAGACTTGCAGAGGGGCGCGCATTGGGCACGGGCTTTGGAGAGGGAGGGAGCAAATAGGACTGCAGCAATGGCCGTACCGGAATGTATGGGAAAGAGCGGTATCAAATGAAGCGTTAGGTGTCAATGATCATTTGATGGTCACTGTGTTGCCCTTGACCCGGGTTCTAGACACTCGACACGACGACAGAGTTCGCATTAGCACCTAAGTAAGTAACAGCATAGATTATAGAGTAGAACTGCTAGTGAAGCACATAGGATGCATGGCACACCGTAGATGTAAAGCAGTTGGTTAGAAGGCATAATGTTAGAAGAGTAGATCATAAAGTAGAAGCGCTGATAACAGCCATAGGTGAAGCAAATAAGATACATGACACACCGTCCATGTAAAATAAATTGAATGCAGGAAGAGAACGAAAGGTGGTTTTATGCGCAAGAATCAGGGCCAAGCAAGCCAGGGCTCCCTCAATCGGGAACAAGCAGAGTAGGTTCTGCAGACGGTGTCGGTGCCGAATTGGGATTGGGTCGACAATTTGTTTTTGTTTTTTTTTGCCTCCTCCGCCTTTAGTAGATCCAGAACCATCACCCTTCGTTCCACTACCACCTCCGGTACCCTTGGTACCATTCTGAGAGTAAGAGAAGATCGATAATGATTCTTTATGATTGTCTTCTACCGTAGAAGCAAGTGTTAATGAGAAAGAGGCCACAATCACACATATGGAGACTCACGATGAGATTCATTCCTGACCTTGTCCATGCTCTCAAAAATTACGCATGCGGCATCACTGAATCCAGCCTCATTGTTCAACATCGAAGATCCCTTGATTAATTTACCTGGAACGAATAAAGAAAGAGATTGAAAAAAAGCTCAAGAAGCACAGTGAATGCGCGTACCATAGATGATGGGCATTTCAAGCTGGGTAAACATGGGTAGATGGGTCCGTTTATCAGTGGGGACAGCCTTTATTTATAGGAGTGGAGGCCAGAGAAAGAATACGAGGAATTAGAAAATATACCTACGCATTGTGGCACCTCTGCAAACTACGATTTATAGGTTCCGATCGCTATGTTTGCCAATACTCCCAGCACAGCAAACAAGTTATTGTAAGTTCACTCAATTACACTGAAATTACTTTCAGAGAACAGCGGAAAGAAGAATAAGAATCTGGCATAAAATGAACGTGGGAGTGTGTTGAACGCATTCTCTTCAGCCTCCAAACTGCGTCGAAGTGTTATCAAAAAGCCGCAACCACATGCCGCGAACATCTGAGACGTTAGGTGGGATGTTCAATGTTTGATTCCACTATAGATCTAATGATTGCCTGTAAATTTAGAAGGAAGAAAGTTAGATGTACGTGCCACATACATCTTCATTTTTGGTGAAGCCGGGGCACATCCATATGTCTACAGATTGAAAGAAGAGTCAGAAATCACGTCCAAGCCCCCAATCCACAGAAGGGACGAACCAATCCTCCCCTCCTCCCCTCCAAGCCTAACATCATTTGGTATAAATTTATCCATCGCATAAAAGAAGACCCTCAGCAGTTTTGGCAAAGGATTTTTTCAAATGTGGGGTGTTTCAATCTGCCATATATAATACAATACAGTATTAGTTCTGGGAGGCATAAGAGACAGGGAGTCTAGGTGAAAGAAGGGGTAGGGGAGGAAGGGGGGAGGAAAGAGAAAAAGAGGAAGAGGAGAGGGGGAAGGGGGAGGGAGGGAGAGGGCAAGAAAGGCGGCAATGACTTACCGCATATTACTAGCAGAAGCTTCTCTTAAAGGCATACATAGCCTTATCCGGAAAGGTCTCTTTCCTACAACACCACAACACAACAACGTATGCAACCCAGTCGGTAAAGGTTCATGACAACAGATAGCGGGCAGGGGGGTTTACCAAAGCGCGCGATACACAGTCCAAGCAGTTTGAGCAACGATCGTCCCTCCGTACCTGCGTTATTCAATAAAACCTAAAGGCAATCACCTTTAGTATTTAATGATTGTTCACTGATAGTAACTATGCAACGCCAATCGCGGTGGATCAAAAAACCAAGACACCCACCTCAATGTGAGCCGACGTCTGCCCAACCAACACAAAGCACCCCTGCCTTCACTCATGCGAGATGTCTTTGTTGACGTACAACAGTCGCGGATAACTGTATGCAGGACATAAGTCTGGGAGGGAAGAGCAGAGGTAGTCTAATCGCCAGATCAAGGGTCCCAACGCTACAATAGCAGGATTTCGAATTGGCCGTATTTCGGATATAAAAACCATTTCCTTCGGCTTCTTCGGCCTACCAGCTTCGTCCATTGAATACCACAAAAAATCATTATGCGGCCTGTTCGAGTCGGATTTGATTTCATAGATCGAGACAAGATACAGAGCTTCGGTTTGCCGTTAATGATCTTCTCCCTTGACGCGAATTCCATTGGTGTATGGGACGGGAAGATGGCGACTCACCATCTAACAATCTTCCCCCTTATCTCCACCCTTACTTAGATCTCCCGTCATCTGCAACTTCCAAGGGCTGTTTCTGCCTGACTTTGCCGACTGCGTATAAGTCATTCGATAAATCAATCAGCGTGAGCTGATGGAATGAGATACTGACGACGAGAATGCCTATGTACGTGTGGACAAAAGTTGGATGGTACACCGACCATAGTCATCTTCGAAACACTCTTGGTAGGCCGTCTTTGTAGAGCTAGGACCCCAAGCGGGGCGAGTTCGCTTATGCAGCCATCGACGGAGAGAGTAAACTGATATCATCAGTACATTGTCCAAGATGAAAAAAACGTGCTCACCCTGGAAATACAGAATTTTAATTTCGGAGCTATTAATGAACCAGCTCAACAGGCAATTATCCCAAACGGAGTAAACTAAGGGTCGTTCTAAGAACCAAGTCAGCTAAAGTGCTAAAACATGTATGATCGTCCGTACTCACATCCTTTACTGAAGAAACCCAAATAGAGTCTCCGCAGAATTCTTATCATTATCCAACTCCCGCCGGCTTTCCGTCGCAGTAAGAAACGAGAACGAGTTTCCAGAGTCTGCACCTTAAATCGACAGTCTAGCACTCGCTTTCGCTTATGACTTTTGATTTGTAGATTTTTTTTTCGCAGTGGAATCATCTGTGTCGTCGTCGTCGTTGCGACTCGTCATCATCATCGATTTCGGCTTCCCTGGATATGGTGGATAGCGCGAGAGGATCTGATATTTTCAACTGCGTCATCCGATAGGGCGATAAAGTCATCGCCGTCTTCGGAAGCCTTGGAAAACTCGCAGCCTTTTTTCACTGGGGATTGCTTGGATTTTGGGTGAAAGAGCTCGCAATTGAGAAGTCGTCATCCAAGTACCGAGCTTTCTCTGCATGGCCAAAAAGCACACCTCTGGGCACTTCTGCCTTCCGTGAGTTCCGTTGGCGAGGACACAAAAGGGCTCTAGAAGATTGTACTTTGATCCTTTATATCGTTTACAGCACATCGCTTCTCTGAGTTATTTACTAATTATAAGTAAATTTCTCATGGCTCACAGTCGAAAGCTCACCTTTTGGCTTAGTTCCTCTTCCATCATGTGTACATTACCTGGGACTGAGCTTAGAACCGAAGGCCTCGAGCTCAGCGAGTCCCCAGAAGGTTGGAATTGATCCACAACGCGTCGCCGTTTTGCGATTTCCTGAGTCAACTTTAGAGTCAGCAAATTTCTCATGGCTCAGAGTTGAACGTTGAAGGTTCACCTTTGGCATAGCGCGCTTGGGTTCGTCGCGGTTAACTGTCAACCCAAAAACACTTTACCGTGAGACTGAGCAAAAGAAAAAAGGTTTCATCATAAATACATGTCAAGACAGCCTTCCATGGCTGTCAGCCAGGGGGAGGAGGCTTAGCCATACCCGAGCTCAACGGGAAACATCGAAAGAGGGTAAACGGAAGAGTAAGGTATGGAAAGATTTATTACAATTCCAAGTCGGTGGGATTAATCAAATGCCGGAGAAGTCACGTCCACATTCGGGTCACTGTCTGTATCCAACGCGCAGCGCATGGTGAGCTGTCTGTCCAAGTAGCCTGAAGCTCTACGTATCCTCCCATGTGCATCATTGTGCATGAAGAGCTCTAAAAATCAATTTCTCGTCCTCAAACCTTTTTATCTCGATCCGAGAGAATTATTTCAGAGTTGAATTGGGTGGCTTAAATTGGGAATGCATTTCGCAGCTAGAGTAGAGTATACGAGCCCGAAACATGCCTGAAACCTCGAAGAACACGTCTGAAAACTCATGAGGAACTTGAGAGCTTGAATCAAAAATACATAATCTAACTCTGAGTAAGTATTTTCTGGCCGCCCATACACACTTGCTCTCGACACGCTACGGCAAAGGAAGGATGACCTAATGAGTTCCGAAACATTCTGTATCCAGTACCTGGATACGGATACCCTTGCCTTGGAAGAGTGAGCGGTCTCCGACCATCTCCGTGCTTCTTTGATGCTCATCGCAATCGAGCTCAGTCCCAAGACCACTCTACACATGATGAGCGCCATAAAATTGAATACCGTATCCCGATTTTCCTCCCAAGACAACAAGTGCCCACAGGTACTTCCCATCCGACCTCCCTCATAATAATGAGTCTCGAGAGGTCTGGGGAGCTCTGTCGACGTCCAAGAATATAGAAATAAAGCTCCTTCCAAAATTGTATTTTCATCGTGCACATTCTCTTGTAAGTACCAGAACAAATATCGGACGATCATAAATATATCAACCCAGAGGAAGCGTTCTGGGAGGTAGGACATTAGTTTTGTCCTTGACAGCGAGTACAACGATGACGAGAATAGCGGTGAGCGCATTTGTCATGCCGTCAAGCTAGAGGTACTCAATCACCGGACTCAACGTGATTGATCGATCCGAACTCGGCGGCTATGACTTGCGTGTAGCGGTGAGGAAGAGGGGAATAAAAGCTTATCTGCTGCTATGTGTATGTGTGAGTCGGTAGAGATGTGAAGGGGGCAAAGAAAAAATCTTGACATTTAATAACGGGCTTTGAACCTTCATTGATGCTCATCGACAGCGGTAGAAGCGATGTTTTTGCTGAGCTAGTTGAAAAAAGTAGACGAATGCATTTCCAAAGCTTATTTGTTGGGGGATCAAGAGAAAATCGATGAAAAATTTTGCTCACAGGCATAACGAATATACACGCCGCTCGCCTGTAGGTCGCGCCGTGTGGGGCTTCCTCGGCCTTGTGCTTGGACACGACTTGCGGTTACTACTTGACTTTACCAGTGAGATAGATAGATACACGGTTCTGCCGGAGCAGAGAGGGTCTCGAACCGCTCTGGGTATTACTTACTTACTCGGCGTCATCACGGGCCATTCAAATTTAATGGTTTTCCGCGGATATGAATTGAGTCAGAATATCTTTCATTTTTCAACCCTTCTTGGTTAGTGCGTACGGGCATGCTGGTTGCAATCCAAAATGAGGGTTTTTCCTCGTGTTCTTCGTCTGTTCTCTCCTCCACTCCACGATGTACATAAAGGTTGTTATATAAACATATTTGTATCGGCCCACTTGTAACATACCCCCCATTGCCTGCGCAACTTCAAATCGTACGTGCATCTTACCCTGCGTTAACTTGGCTGATTCTCTACTTTGTTCGTTCCAGGTTCATCAAGGCTATATCAATGTTTGTCGATAGGGCTGATGTCACCTGCGACCGAGTCAATAATCCTCGCGGGATTTTTGAGCACATAAGCGGCACCGCCATGACGATCGGAGACGCGTCTAGTCGTGAGTTCCGATGTACGCGATAACGAATCCCTTTCTCATTGAACATTTTGCTTGAATGGTAGAAGATATACATCGGAATAAAGAATTAAAAGCGATCTTCTATCATGTCCAGAATGGCACCAAAAATGGAGGAGGGGCTAGCGGAACCAAAGGCGAAGGGAATGGTTCTACCAAAGGCGGAAGTTGCAAAAAATGACGGACGAAACTCACTTTTCGAGTCTTCTCGCTAATGCTTGCCATTGTACAGGGAATACATGCAAAGACACATCCTCGCAGATCGGACTTTGTGATAAGTATTAGGGACTGATTCATTACGCCATTTTTCTATTTTGGCTAGATTCATGTCATAAGAAAGCTCAATTTTGACCGTACCTTCACACTGTATGACTGCTTGAAAATGCCACGCGAGAAGACAGGCAAAATCTAAAAAAGATCGTCTTTCCAGTAAATTCCTTAGGCAAGAGATATCAATAATTGCGGCCCGGGTTTTTTTATACAAATGGAATACTTTTTCATCAAATTTGTGGGAGAGAAACAAATCGGGCGACGTTTTGGAGGTAAACTGGGACGTCGCCCATTTTGTTTCCGCTGAAAAAGATTAGCGTTTTCATAATACTTTCACTCGAACCTGTTCATTTTTTCCATCTTGGAATTTTTGAACGAGAAACTGTAATCTTCTTCAGAAAATTTTTCGGTCTACTCGTTTTACCCTCGCTGATTTCACTGTGTCACGTAGTAATCACAGTGATCATTTACAATGCCTTGACCGCTGAGCACTGTATCTGGGCGCTTAATCATCGGATTAGGCATTCTCAGCTATATGCCCAATCTTTCTCCTAAGGAGGAAACATTGCCGGCTAATAGAGTTGCCGCTAAAAGCCAAATTACTTACACCCAAAAAAACAAGTTCGAGGCCCCAGGAAGTCCAGGTCCTCAGTTTCAACCTCTAAAAATCCAAATCCATTGATAATGACTGGTAAGTCTGAATCCATTCTGCGCTCGGCACCGCAATATAATTGTTTCATAGCTTCAGCTATGTAGCTCCGGGTATCGGCATGTGATTATTCTCGAGAAATTTCGGCTCCACTCGGATCAGAATGAGTTCGTAACTTCAATTTTGTAAATTGAAATTTGATTGAAATGGCAAGATCTTGGTTTTTTGTGTACACCATCTCAACGTCTAAATGCTGCGCATGAACATCACCCAATTCCTCGGTATAACGTAGGTATAGTATTTTGGACAACAGTTACTCTTAGATCCTCCCCACCGTCTACTCCTCCAACAGTACGACTTGAAGATAATTAATAACAATTCCCCTTCCTGCCGCCTCCTTTGTATGCTTGAGAAGGCTCTATCTATAAGAGCCGGATCTCTATTTTTCTGTCGGAAAGTCGAAGACAGAGCTGTATGACGTGTGGTATTGTGACAGAAATACGTTCAGTGGATGTGTGCTCTCTTAGTAGAGAAGATATCTTGACGAGTAGGGACAAACGGGGTTGTAGCAGATGCTAAGGAGAGAATAGACGGGAGAGAGAGTGCTTTCCCTGTGAGATGGCGAGATTGAGCCCGAGAACATGATATTTTTTCGGATCAACAAAACTACGCTCAGCGCCTTCTTCACCGCTGGTAACAAACATAGCAGGCTTCGGGAAGGAAATCAGTCTGTTGAGAGTCGGACCCCGTACTTGTAGGTTCTAGCTGAGTCATATCGATGCTGAGACACAGACGTCGGTCGAAACACGATGCCTTATATACCGCACAATTTCTGGACATCCTCCTCGTTCCATACTTTTATTATCCACAGACGTGCATATCTTTGTAAAGCGCCGGATTGAGGATCATAGCTACTGACCAGGGAATCAGGCAGCAAAGTCAGAGGCTTGATGACATCTATGAGCGACCGCGGACGTTTACCGCAAGGGATCTCGAGCTCGAAAAGATGGTCCACAAGGGTGTGCTTGAAGCGGCCAACCTTCTAGAGTATATATTTAGTGTTCCAGTGAGTATGAGGGAAGCAGACTGCCAAAAGGGACTGGTAAACACAACCTATTTTGAGATTGACATCCAGCACATTGCCTCTACCCACTATTCGTCAATGTCAGGTTTCACAAAAACATTGGTGAACTGCACTGCCCAAGTTCCATTTTTTCCACCCCATTTATATCAGTCCATATCTTGCTGCAGCGGCCTCCTCGAGATCAGACATACACAAAAACAGGGAAGTTAGGTCTATATTCTGTTTTGCTGCAATGCATCCCTACATGTTATTCCCTGTACATTGGCCAAGCACAATAAAAAGGTGAGCGCCATCAGTCACTTTTTAGAAACTCCGCCCGGCCTTTGGTTGATCCATTGCCTTCGCTTTTAGTTCCACTACCTCCTTCGTTTTTGGTGCCATTCTGGGCTTGAAAGAAGATTGATATTGATTCTTTATTCTGACGAATGTCTTCTACTGCATAAGCAAGTTTTCAATGAAAAAGAGATCCTTTATCGCGTATAGATTGGGACTCACGATTGGATTTGCCTCCGACCTTCTTCATGACAGTGCTATTTATGCTCTTAAAAATTCCGCGAGAATGGAAGACTCTGTCGCAGGTGGCATCATAGTCTCTGATTCTAGCATTATTGTCAAACATTTGTTCCGTATTGATTAGGCTACCTGGAACGAGCAAAGAAATTTAGCCAAGCAGACACTCGAAAAGCACAGTGAGATTGCCTACCATTGCTAACAACATTGGAGTTGTGGACGATGGGCATCTGGATTGATACCAACCCATTTATCAACGCTGACATTCTTTATGTAGAAGTGGAGGACAGTGGATGAATATGAGGAATTAGTATGTCTACCGACATAGCTGCGGAATCTAGGCATATGTACATAGTCAGCGACATGCACAAGAGGCATGGTGTTGGCTAGGAAAGGATGTACATTTCATTTTAAGGAGGGAATACCAGGCAATATGCAACGAACCATGGTTAGCCTGTCACATGTCACTGGTACATGCGCTAGTAAACCCAATTCTAATTCCCCATCTTGCGATCTCCTTGCCATTAGTACCAACTACCATCTGGGACCAAAATCCAATCGCCATATGCCAAGAATATGCCCAAAGACTCAGGAGATCAATAGCAAGATTCCTAGAAGCTGACTCGAGGAACACAGTCAAATGTCGCTGGTGGCCTGGGCACCAAGGAAACACCGGAAAGGAATGAGGGGACAAACATGCAAAGAAGGTCGAGCAACAGGGTTCAACCTTTCTCACCTGCACTCATTCAAAATGATAAGTCCTCGAAAGCCACTGCCTTGGTAAAGTGGAAATCGTCACAGAATCAATGACCCGTTCAAGGCAGCTTCTCTATTGCAAAGAGACTCCAGTCATGTTGGAAACCCCCAAAATGAGAGGTGTACGGCCGCCTTATTTGATGGCGCACCCGCCACAGCTTCATTAGTGAATATTTTGCGATATTTGTACCTACCAACCGAAGATGTACAGGGCCCGTGCGGTCGCTAACTAAGACGCAAGAACACCTGATGGAACGCCTCGGAAGGTCTCGATCTGGGAGAGCCATTAGGAAGGAATCAATGCAATGGCAAAGTTTATCAGAATGTTCACGGAAATGGGACGGAATAGGAAGAATGCAGAGTATCCTCAAACAAAGGATGAGGTGCAGGGGATATACGAAGAGGTGAAAGATGAGAAGGACAGAAAAGTTGCCACAAAGCGAGCAACAACGAAGATTAACTCCAATGCGCACACCAAACAAGTCTTGGCCTCATCGGTTTACTTACTGGGATAATTATCATCTGTGCTCTGTCACCCAACTATCAACTGAAAAGAATTAATTTACAGTGTGAATGGCTGCCGGTACATAGGTACGAATTTACCAAGTATTTATACAAGTCCGAAGGCGTTCTACAAGTAAGCATTCGCACGGTCTAAGCGTATGATAACAGGCGGTAACTTGAAGTGTTTTACTTCAAGCATTCGCAGCACGTCTATTCATGGGTCATACGACGCTGTCCCATGACAGTGACCAACAGTTTTAGGCAGCAAGTTTTTGTTTGTTCGTCCGGCTCCTAGTCTCCTCTTCGTACCAGCGTTCCCATGAAGGCACATCCGAATTGTCTGTGTCATTGTTGGAGTCGAAGACACCACTTCTGAACATCCATCACTAGGAGTACCCATAGGTGTTATCAGGAGCTTGTGTGGTTGTCGCCACAGAGATGCCGAAATGGGTGGGATTTTTGATGGGAATGTGATCGGCTTGTTATACGATGTCTCTTGGGAATCTAAAAATGAAAAAAGAAAATCCAAAGAAGTCTAAGAATACTCATGGAGATACCCTGCTACTATATGAGGATTTTACCTGCAAGAGATTTTTATGAAATATAATTGCTGTAGCAGTATTGATGAAACATCAATTTCTTATCTGAGGTGCCGGTGTTTCAGTGTAATTTTTTTCAGTTTCTTTTTCAGTATGCTGTAGCATTTTGACCCTAACTTCACCGGGTGCTATGCATTACACATTGAATTCTCAAAAAACAAATTCAAAGGGTCAAATTATGCAATACGCAGACCGAAATAGCTTCAATTTAGAGCATCGCAGGAACAAAAATCTTGAATGGCATTATTTCCAAAATTCATTAATTCAGCACTGTACATTATACATTACAGGTTCAAAAAAAATAGTGAATTTCAAGTGGTGGTGTTATGTATTAAGTGAGGTTATGGTCAAAACGTTACATTATATTACATACAGCAAAGCCGATTGATTCCCAAAAATTTTTTATGTAAAAACAATATATATATGCCCAAATTGAATTTTTAGGTCCACCACATTGAAACAACATTGTCGCTTGGTCTATTGCCAGCAGCATAGCGCTCCCGATACTATCTTATATAAACCCATTTTAGGTTATAGCTAGAAGAAAGCCGAATGGTCAATCAATAGCTGTAACTAATCAGGGACCCCAAGTCTAAAT
>KN834850.1:138019-171813 GCA_000827265.1 Collybiopsis luxurians FD-317 M1
AATAACATTGAAGTTTGCTTCACTTTGAGATCCTGGGAGTATCAGATAGGAAATACAGTCACAATTGCTTGCAAGCACAAGCTGTAATCTAATCAACCATAATGGCAAATTGTATTACACATTAGAATCACTACAAGAGCCAGTTTGGGCCCTGGTACGTGCATGCAATTGACTTGCCAATGGTGCCGATCTGGACTCCTTCCTTAAATGGGGGGAAGGGGTCCCGTGAGAATCGTATCCAAGATTTGAATCTCTGGCTCCTCTTGGGTGGCTGCCTCCTGTGAGAATAGTACCCAATTCAAATCTTCCAAGCATCTTGCACTGAGTAGCATCCGGAAAAGATAGAAGTTTTAAACTCTACTGTACATGATATATGAGAATGCCAGTAAAAGTATATCAGATGGCTCATTACGTGAAGAGGCCATTGACAAAATTTTGTCAACGAAATTCAGGTTAAGCGCTGAAGCGTCAACTGTGTTAGTTAAGAAAGGAGGTTTATCACGCGACCTCGATTTGAATCTCATCAATGTATTGTGAGAAACTCCTGCCTATTGGGGCCAGATTTGGGGAGATCGTGGCCGATCGCCGCATACAAAGCCCTCCCTTCCCTTCGGTCAGAGTCGGGGATCCCTTCTTACAGACAATGACAATTATACAATTGAATCTAGAATAATGGTTAATTCAATTACATACAGGACAGCAGTATACATAGGTCATACATGTGTACAACGATCAACATAGACTTGAATACAGTATGTCAAGTAGCACAGCGAAAGATAACCAAAGTCCAGACAAGTAGCGAGTGAGCAAAGCAGCAAGAAGAAAAAAAAGTCCAACCAAGTATCGAGTGGGCAGCGTAACACAGTCCGAGCGAGCACAGCAAGAGCGAGCGACGATTGAGGGCCGAAAAGCAATTAGAGTGGTAATATCTGGAAATTGCTGTAGCTGCGAGAAAAGGAATATGCAGAAAGCGTGCACACCTAGGAACATTTTGCTCGCTTTCTGGGTGAGAGGTAGCTGGACGCTTGGTGATCCGGTCAACCGCCTCTTCCTCATCATCGGATACCAGAACTGTCAAGGGAGCGTGCCGGCGATGGGTCATGCGCAGGTTGTGGTCCATTCTGGTCGTCCATCTCAGCGTCGGATGGATGAAAATCATCCTCTGCATCATCACCGTCGTTGCCCAGGTCCATATCCGTAGGTTGAAAATCTTGAAGAGAATCAGCTTGACAGTCTTGATATTCTTCTAGTCCTGAATCCAACCCGTCGTCGTCATGTGCATCGCCTTCCAAATCAGCTGGGACAACCTTGGCGCTTAGGTCCCCTTTGGCAGCTGAGTCATATGCTGAGTCATAACGATCTGGTGACGCAGAAAGTTGGCGGGAGGGTGAAAGAGATGAGAGGATTTGGCAGGTTGAGGAGCGCGGGCAGAGGTGTGCAAGTGAGCATGAGTTGGCATACAATACGGCTCGACTGTGGGGTGCGAGAACGCTGTCAAGACCCAGGTGAACGAGGAGCCTATTGGCGAGTGTACCGTGACGTTTGGAAAGGTTGATGAGTACCGGACATATGAGTATGAGCTGGTTGGCGAGTTGTGCGGCTTGATGGTGGAGTGCGGAAGGGTTAACGTTTGTGGGCTGGCTTTGAACGTCCTGACTGGTTTGTTAGCAGCACAACGTTCCTGGGAAGGAGGAGATTGGCTCGTTCTCTTTATCGAATGAGGGATTTCAACAGGCAGGAGGGTCTTTGGGATTCGGGTCCACTTCTTCATCTGGATTGATATACTCGCTCATGTGCTGGTGGAGCAGCACGAGGTCGGAGTCCGACGCCGGTTCGTTATCTTCACCGTCCTCAGCGCCGAAGATTCCCCTAGATGAAAATTTGTTAGTAACGAAATGGAAATTCGGTAACGACGTACTGGTTCAGTTGCCGAAAAGTTCTCGCCCTCCAGTTGGCTGGGACCTTCTCAATCCACTCGACCATCCGTTCATAGAAATTGTCCTCCTTGAAACTTCCGTCTTTCTTACTATAGGACTGGAGAGTCAACATCAAGAACCGAAGCAGGCAAGAGATGAATCAACTGCGATATAAAAACCACGGTAGTCACAACTATGGCCACCTAAGCCAGATTCTGGCTTGAAATCTTCTTGAATACTTCGAATCTTCGCATTCCCCCTTCGTATAGGCTGAAGTTCGGGTTCAAGAGCAGAGGTCGGGCTAGTCATCATACTTTGGTCCAACCGATGAGGAAGGCCGGAACGCTGTTGGAAGTCATGGCGGGGATCAACCCAGTTTTGATTTCATCTTGGACTCTAGACCGTATGTAAGTAAATAAAAAAGAAATTGGGCAAAAATACACACTTGTTAACGTCAGCCAAGCTCTCGTTGTCAATCCAGGATCGATGCGCAAACTGCAACAGCATGGCCATTTGAGGGTCGTTAATCCCTCGCTCAGCCTTGTGGAAATCGCCGGAAAATCGAAGTTGGCGGGGTCTTTGCCAAGGGCACGCAGAACTCTTTCGACGATAGTAGGAATTATTTGCAGGAATAGAATTATGATTGGAGGTTGACGACGTCGGGGGGGTAGAAGAGGCGGAGAAAGGCGAGGGGCCGACCCTGTCCTGAGGTTGGATTAAAACTGTCGTAAAATCGGTTCAAGTTGTAGGCAATCTAGAGAGGAAATGGCGTCAATACCTCAGCGTGTTGCCCTCTGAGATCTGAGAGAGCAAGGGGAACTAACTGGCACATCTAACGACGCAGATTCATCCAACCGGAGAGATTTTGAACAAGACCAGGGAAGAGGATGAGCCAGCAGGCCACAGACTCGGAGTAAAAGCACTATCGACTCGATCAAGCACCGAGTAAAATGGCGAGAACTGAGGCGCTGCAAGGTCGTGAGACTGAGAAAAGCGTAGTCAAGTCTTGACGTGATCTTGATAAAAACATTGTGATGTTTGCGTTACTTCTTTGGCGCCAGCTGCTGTTGCTTTGTCCTTTGCCATCGCCATTCATGGTCCAGGTAAACCCTGACACTCATGCTCCAACCACTATCTAGTGTCAGAGACCTTCGCGTCGATAAAATGAAATACAGATGACTAAGACGGGCCGCGTCGTTTGGAGTCGTTAGTCCCAGATTTTGTCTCTCCCCTCCATCTTGCACAACTTTACTGCCGTAAAACATAGTACGCGCCACCCACCAGTTGCGAGAGTTTGCCATACTAAATCTCTTTCTTTGTTCGCTCCAGTACCCAGAAAAATGACTGGCAAGACGGCTGGACTTGAGAACTTTAATGCTACCTTGAAGAAGGTCGGAGACGATGGTGAGTCCCGAGAAATCCTGATCAGATATCTCTTTCTCAACTGAAGACTTGCTTCTCCAATAGGAACCTCGATTAGAGGTTTTTCGGTTTTCAACAATGGGCAGAACGGAACCAAGGGTGCGGGCGGGTCGGGAGGAACGAAAGGAACAGGTAGCGGGTCCACCAAAAACAAGACGGACGTTCCACGAGGTAACGCTTGCATGGAATAGCTGAAGCACGATGGCCGTAATCGTGCAAACAGCGGTAGGAGTTGTTGGCTTGAATGCTTGAACCAGAGTCTGTGTGCATTAGAGGGATATGGGACCATCGATCATGAAATCCTGTAGACATCTTAGACCGACCCAGGTAGACGTACGACTCCACACCTTACCTTCATTCGATTCGTAGCATTCCTCATATTTCTTTTCCAAATTTCGATGTGGTTTCTGCCGCAGCGCGCGCAGCATACCTTTTTGACAAAGTCCTCGACTCGTTCTTTGTTCACTTCGAAGAATGCGGCTCAAGATATGCCATCCTAGCCCTCCCCGTGTTGTTAGAAGCCACCTTGAAGTCCAACAACATCCTCCTAGCTCCGCTGCAAAGCGTTTCCGCTTCGCTATCGGTCAAGCTCCATTGTACCCAATACAATTCGGCCCGGAGCTTTCCGCTTTCATACATTTTCTAGAATCCCTGACTCGCGTTCTAGGTTTCGGAGGCAATACGTTCAGCTGGGCAATCAGTCTTTTTTATCTTGACGAGACCAACAGGGTCTCGCCGTACCACTTGGAACGAATTAGCCCCGTACCGCGACGTTTGTAAACACCCGCGTAAACAGCAGAACCCAGTTCGTGAGGGTAAAAAATTCGCGTGCTTGGCCATCCAGATTGGCATAGGGAGAAGCCCATAGCTTGACGATGAATTCAAAGATAAAAAGATAACCATCGCCTGCGCTTGCGCATCGGCAAAGAGTTCCTCTAGTGAGGTTATATCGCTTTGCCATTCTCGTATTTTCTAGGCCAGGTAAACCCCACGATTTTATGAGGCTTCGAAACGGGGCGTAGAGCGAATCCATTACTTTGGGATGCACAAACGACTGTAGCATTAATTCCGGGCTTGGATGCGAGGCCCGAACTCTTCTTGCCTCGGCCTCCGTTATCGCCAGACAGAGCTTGGATGCGAGGTCCGAACTCTTCTTTTGCTCTGATTGCTGTATCCGACAGAGAGGAAGGCTTCATGCACACCTCGGCCTCCTTTATCGTCAGACAGAGCTTGGATGCGAGGCTCGAAATCTTGTTTTGCTCTGATTGCTGTATCCGACAGAGAAGAATGCTTCGCGTTGGCTCTCCCGGATCAGAGTAGCCAGGGAATGGGGATGGCACGCACTCCCCCCAGCTAGGCGATGTGAGGTTGGAAGAGGTGCCTGTATGATAATGGTAAAGCGGTCCTAGAGCGAATGGAGCCTGCATGTATACGTTCGAGGGAGAGGACAGATAGATAGGACGACCGGTGGCAATTTCGTACGTCATCCTATCCGTGTTGAGAAGCGGAGCCAAAAAGTGATATGGCGAACTAGAGGGAGGAGAGCCCATTGGCGTGGTGAGGTTAGAGAACGTTGACTGTTTCCCCTGCGGTTCCTCTTGGGTGCTAACAGCGACCGCGTCCTAATGTCTTTTTTCCGCTGGCATTCATTTGTGAGCCCTGTGATGCAAAGCAAAGTAACGAGTTTGGGTGTGCAGACATGTCGACTGTTTTCCAGAGTCAAAACCAAAATCCTTCAAGGAGCAGTCATGGAGAATCAACGGCTGGCCATTTCCTGCAGTTGTCTCTGCTATACTTCATTTGTGAGCTCTTCGAGGGGAAGCAAGGTGACAAGATGAGATACGACGATTGTTTTCGAAGTGTTTGAATCAAGATCTTTTGAGAAAGGGATACAGTCAGAGACTTGAAAATTTGTAGAATTACATTTGAAACATGCCCACCTCGGTCTCCTTTATCGCCAGACAAACTTCAGGCTTGAGGATCTGCTCTCGAAGGACTGTATTTTCGAGTTCAGCTTTGATGACATGCTAAAAAGAATGAGATTCAGCTATAATACACTCCAAAACTGTACATCGACTTACCCTCAGTGCTCATCTCTTGCTAAAGGACGGCAATTCCAAGAAGAGGAAATATCGTCTAGTTGAAGGAGCGGAGAGGACGTCTGTTGGTCAGCCAAGAACACATGTCTACCGAACTCGTGGTTCTGGTTCTTCCTCTAAGCATGCCAAATTCGGAGATTGAGAGCTAGAATGTAACTTAGATATGGTTCTTTAGAGGAGAATGACCGTCAAACGGCGGCGAATGAGGCAGAGCTGGAGGTCGGGTACAGAGTGTACTATATCCCTGCTTTTAAATTCGGCTCTCATTAAACTGATATGGCCGAATTAAACAAAGGATAAAGTAACATTTTAAATAGACCCAGCTCTTCCACATTTCTCCTCGGATTGAACGACTGCTGTCTCTGGTGGTTATATTTCTTCATTTGGACGAAGACTCAAGTAAAGATAACTCAATCTCTTCCCTGCGAGGACAATTGTTTCCGCAATTTATTCTGAGAATTTCGCTTCTTCGCTGCATGCTTTGACTTGTGCCTTCGCTTCCCCTTCTTCAAAGCTTGAGCTAGCTCAGTATCAAAACCCACACCGACACACTTCAAGATAACCAACTACATTCCATCAGTTCACCACCCTCGTACCGCTTGCAAAATCTCGTGATATGAAGGAACGCCTTATTTTGATTGCTGTAATACTAAAGCTGCGAGTGGACAATGTTCAACTTCAACGCCATGTTTTTCACAGGCTCGACGTCTTTGGGCTGTAGAAAGACAAGTAGAGAGATAGACTCACAATTGAGGCTGGTAAAATCCATCCCTATTAGTGCATACTCCGTGCCGTTCAACGCGTTTTTATATAAATAATCCGACTATTCGGCATCGTAAAGAGTTCCTGCGACTGTGGTCCCGGGAGCGATGGGAGAACCATCACGAGGTACAGTCAAAGTTATAGTATTTTCAATCTGTTATATAGACTTTCGTATAAATACTTCAATTGTAACGCTTTGCAAGAGCGCAATCTGTCATCTTTATTTGCCATGAGGTCGGGTCCAGTTGAAAAATGCAAGAGCACGTACGCTTTCACATGTTAGCGAAGGAAAGGCGTACATAGAAAACTTTTGGCGTAAGACAAAAGATGGGCGATTCTACCATGCACACGGTGAGCTATGCCAGCGTTCTCTACCTAACCTTTCTGTTTCCCTAATCAACACACGCAAAGAGTATGAACCCCGAACCATCACTCACGGCGTTGGGATTATCTCTCGAGGGTCAATCGGATGATACGTACGACTCAGCAAATACAATCCATAGTATCTCAACCGCCTTGGACGAGCTCATGAATGAAAAACATCGTCGAGCCGGTACTATCGCAAGGACGTCACACGAGTACCTCTCTGGCGAACTGGAGTGTGCGGCGCAGGAGGTTACGACATCATCCTCCGTTTGAAGTCATGGCACAGAAGATTATTTATCGATTTTTGTAAAACTAGTGATATTGAATCGTAGCCTGTAGTATAAGCCCCACCCTTACTCTCCCAATCAGACCTTCAAAGAGCCAAGCTTTACGATAGGGAACAACCCGCTTAAAATCTATTGCTGAATTGATTTCTGGCGATTTTCATCAAGTGCCGTTCTCTGAAAAAGGACTGCGATACCAATCAAGATACTCAATACTGCAAAATAGAAATTAACAGGATTGGACTCACCCAATCTTTGAACACCCCATCCGGTAGAATATCGGCTAGTTCTTTCAATGGAGTATCAGCAAGTATCGGCTGGACGTCTTCAATTAGCTCGTGATAATCATGCTTGGCTGCAAACTCTAGTATTCGTTTAGGGTGTTCTTGTTCAAAGTCCCTATCATCACAAGCAATTCTCGGTCAGCCCCCACTATGAGTGTATCTTGAAATGAGCCCTCTCACCTTAATTGATAAACGCAAGTAATACACGCTGCAAACACTTGGTATTTCTCCGCAGCTTCTGCGAGCAGCAACAGAGAATCAAGATCCAGGCTCCTCAATGATGGGAATTGGCGGGGGTACACAAACTGAAAGAGCAGTTCAAGAGTTACTGATGACTCAGTGACGCGCACCGTCTCCTTCAAGTCTTCGTCTCGGGAGATATCTACGGGTGGGAAGCCTCCTGTGGTATATTGAAGGTTATTTTTGTGCAAGTGGAAGTGAACATTGTCCGATGATTGTACGATAAGGTCAGCATCAGCTGAGTTAACTGAGAGTGGTTATGGTGAGGATTCAAGGAATACAGCTCGATAGAACACCTCGGGTTAACTTACACAAGGTACTGGACTTGGGACGGGGCTCAGAGTCAGAAGGAGTACGTAGCATAGTTTAGAAAGCTAGGACAGTGCTATAGTAGAGAAACGAGGGTGTGTACCATGGGACGGAGCACTAAAGGTTTAAATGCCCCCTCTAGCCTAGCACACGCCGCAGCTCAAGGTTGTGTCATGTTCAGCCTTCTGTAGGATCTGTCAACTGTCAGGGATGAAATTATAATTCAATCAAAAACCTATGACTTCTGCGAATACCTCCGATTCTGGCTTCGGTCATTACAAAAACCTCAGACTCCGGCATACTGAAAATTGACTATGGCTAATCCTTGATACTCTGAATGGGGTTCTGCTTCTCAGAATAGGACTCCTTGCCTTGAAGTAGCTTGCTTAATTCTTATCCAAGTGTGTAGTAATGCTCAACTCTTGAGGAGGAGCCTGAGACCAATGGACAAGTTGCCCAGGACCTACCAACTGCTTTCGGACAACTTACTGGCAACTTTCCAACTGACTGACAGCTTTCTAACGACCTACTGGTAGCTTTCCAACAACTTTTCAACAGCTTTCCAACTGACTTACCAACAGCTTTCCAATGACTTATCAACAGCTTTCCAACAGCTTTCCGAGAACTTATCACAGTTGATTGCGAAATTGTAGAATAAATTCCAAAAAATGCACTTCAGTGATGGTGTTTACTGCCAAACAAATATACTGTTCATTGCTCCACCGATGTCAGGACAGCTGTACATTTAGCAGCATTCTCGTGGAGCAATGAATGGATGACTTCCCGTAGGCATTAATTGTCAAAAATCTTACAATTAATCGACTCGGAAAGCTCGGAAGAAGGTCCGGACACCTAGTATTTGAAATTCAAGACGTGTTGTAAACTTTAAATCTACGAAGGGGTCAGGACCCCTTCGTAGATTGTTGTAAGCTGCAATTTCAAATAGAAATGGCCATTTTGGGGGATCCAGGTGACATGTGCACATGCAACCTGTGATGGCAACCAGCAACGGCGGCTCAGAAAGCGGGTCAGTACATTGAACATGGAGAGCGATGTATGCTCGCAGAGCACTCAATCTCTGAACAAGATGTGTAAAATATTGTCAGAATTAGAGTGTATACATGTACTATAAAGCTTATCGATAGAATCCTACTCTCCAGCATTTTACTGCACATGCCTGGCCTCAATCTCGGCCTCAACAGGTATCTGCCTCCTGGTCTTCCTCCTCCTGGTCTTCCTCATCCACCTGCCTCTCAGCTTGGGGTTTTTCCACAAAGATCAGGAGGTTGAACTGTTCTTTGTCTTCTATTCCTCCTCCTTCATGCTGCAGTAGAGTGAGAGGGACTAGGTGCATGAACGTGACTCAGCGGTGGTAAGATCAACAAAATCGTGTGAACTTAGGTACAAATAAATTTCTACGGGAATGTTAAGACGATAAACCGGCCGATTAATCGAATTTGACATCTTCCTCGGCTCTGCCATTCGAACATTTAATTGCAGCGGGAAGTCATCCAATTGGTGGTTTGTTGGTAGGTGAACGCAATCAGAAAGGCGCATTTTTTGGAATGCATTCTATATACAGTTTCACAATCAGCTGTAACAGCTTTCCAATGATCTACTGGCAGCTTTTCAATGGCTTACTGACAGCTGTCAAACAATTTACTTTCAGCTTACCGACGGTCTTACAAGATCCGTTTGACTTTCTCGGCTTTCCCGTCTTTACGCAACACTCTGTTCGAAGCTTTTGAGCCATGTCTGGCCAATTTAGCTTAATCGTTATCCGTGTTTTCAATACTTTTGTGGACAGAGTTTAATAAAATGTTACTAAAATTCATGAGGGTACATAGATCTAGCAATGGCAAGAGCATCCAGCCACAAACACACAACTTCTTCCTCTCGAGGTAGATGGTGATGGTGCCTTAATTGTTTGTCCAGATAAATGACCTGGCCTTGAGTCAAAAGATTGGATGGAGGAGTAACAGCAACTTCATTTAACTCAGGAGGAGGGCCTCTCTGGCCTAACCAGGAACTCACATTTTCACTGGCATAGTTCCATTGAAGAGTCTGCAATAATACCTCACCTTGTAATCCCTCCCAATTAACTCCAAATCTCGAGCTGTTCATCAGTCATGGCATACTACTCCAATGTGTCTCCTCGAACAGTGTGAACCAAAGAATCAAATACAAACATCTCCATTGGACTTTGAGCTGGGCCTCAACCACGCCGTTGAGAGATTCAATGACAATTCCATGCCTCAGACAAAAATGTGAGGTGCTGGTAAGTCATTAGGAGGAAATCAGACCTTCAAAGAGCCAAGCTTTACGATAGGGAACAACCCGCTTAAACTTTACAGCTAAATTTGTTTCTGAAAATTTTCATCAAGTGCCGTTCTCTGAAAACGGACTGCGATACCAATCAAGATACTCAATACTGCAAATAGAAATCAACAGGATTGGACTCACCCAATCTTTGAACACTTCAGGCAGTAGAGTATTGACTAGTTCTGATAATGGAGTATCAGCAAGTATCGGCTGGACATCCTCATTTGGTGCTAAGTTGCCAGCGCTTATACTTTGTCTCAAGCGCACAAATTCATTCTTCATCGATTGAATTGTGAGTCTGTATATTCATTAACGCTATCCAGGCAGCTTTGCCCAATGCTCAATTACACGGTGCAATACATTTACACTGATGCCGCCCAATGCTGACCCAATTTCCCAGAAAGGTAACCTCGATCCCCCCATACACACTGGAGTAACTGAACAAATCCAAGTGTGAATGAGCCCGCATTGATCTATTCCTATGACATCGACGAGAATGATACCTTATATCCTATACAAATACCCTACTAGTCCATCCAATGCCAATGCTCCCAATCCCGTACCAGATTCCTGCAAAGGAAAGCGACCTGATCCCGCTGCGTACGCATATGCCGAAGCTACCGAATACAGCCGGATACTGATGAGCAAAGATCAGGAATGGATGATGGAACGGCGAGCCGACCCAGGTTTCAGATCTGCCAAGATCCAGACGACCAAAAAGGGATGAGGGTATGGGGCCCGCCAGCCTGCCGCCGTCCAAAGGGAGCCCTAATTATAAGCATCTGCCCTAGCAAATTGCATTATTATAACAGGATTAGCTATAGCAGTACATAATAGATAATGCATGTATTCTTATAAGCATTCTTTATTTATCATATCTTTGTTTTGAGCTCATTCCGGTTCATCTCAGTAGCGTGCATATTGGAATTAAAAGGATCCTTATAAGTCAACAACGAAGTTTGACTGAGCTCAAGTGTTTTCAGTGCATTTTTCTTTTTACACTGCTGTTATGTGCTCACAAAATGTGTTATAGCTTTGGTTGTGGCATCTACTGAATGGATATATACGTACTTTTTGCAGTAGGTTGTACTTCACTGCCATTGTCAACTTTGTCTCTTCTCCTCTTCAAATTAGCCACAATTTGTGAGCCTGCCATTCGTTTGGTTTGTGAGGTCAAGAAAGGGTCATGTAGCACATATTGAAGACTGGTAATTTGCCATTGAGCTCATTGTAAAGTCAATAGTAATACAAATAGATGGGCACTTATGGGCACTTATTGAATGAATTTGTGTACAGCTACTGTACAGGTAATATCCTATATCCAGTAAGGAAACCTATATAGACCGACCCAAGCTATACTCAAATTATAATTGGAATATTCTGGGATCAGGCAAAGAACTATCACACCATAATTAGTAATATTTCCGCAGAGTAGAAAATTCAGTAGGTAACTAATAAATCATCACACCATTTGCCCCAATTGAAAAGTAGAGCGAAAGAACAAATTTTTATTGAACTGAAAAGATAATTAAAACTATCTGAATCAGCACTATAAGCTCCTGAACAGAAAAGCTGGTTGTTACATGAAGTTTCAATGCAGATGGAACTGTGGATGAAATTCCTCATATCGGGAGCGCTATCAACTTCAACGAAAGAACTGCTTTCGGTGTAGCCAAAATCTGGACTGAATTATGTGTTTTTAACCAGACTGAACTGTAGCCTGAAACATCACATTTCATCTCAAACTTTGAACCACACAAAAGCCCATCTGAAAGCAAGTATTTTGCTGCAGCTGAAAGGAAGCTGCTGCATCAAGACTCTGATGCAGCTGCGTCCAAGCAGCAGCTTCCATTCAGGCCCTTGACAAGTTGACTAGAACTGATTGTCCATGAGAGTAATCATAACAAGCAGGATGGGCAACTACATCATCGAGATCGATGACATTGACCTTTGAATTTAGTGGGGAAGAATACGACTTCACCAAGAGGTGCGGGTACCAAAGAAAAGGATCATACAGTGTTTTCGATATTGAGTTATAATGTCGCACATGGAGGTGAACATCATTATGTTTACCGTCTGGCATATGAATGTTCTCAATGCGTTGAATTTGGCCAGCTACAGGGGGTTCACTGGCTGATGGGCAATAGATGATGTTGGCATTTCCAGCATGGGTATCACATGGAGAAAGGTTAACGCTGTTATGCTTGACATAGGCCCTTTGTGGTCCTTTTTGCTCAATGAAATTGTCACAAGTACTGGGCGCATTAGCTGGGACAAAGCACTTGTCGAACAGGACTTTCAATTGACAGATAGCTTTGGGACAATCTTGATGCCGGAGCCAATGGCGAAGATTTGCTGTTTGAGCAACTGTCCTCACAATTGTAGATTCCATCTCGCCTATAAAGCATCGAGTCCATGAATATGCTTTTTGTAATGGAAAATAGAATTTAAAAAACCTACCACCTATGTGATCATTAGTGTTAATTTTTTGCAAAGCCCTAATCAACTGTTCAAAGGGGAAACACCACCATGAGATGACAGGCCCAAAAAGCAAGAGAAAATCATAAACGTGTCCAGCGGCATGGATATTTGGTCGAGGGATGCCCTGATGCATGTGTGGATAAAGAGTTCACAGGTCATTCACCCAGGAATCAATATATTTTTGGTAAGCATCAATGTGTGAAGCAGTCATAGTGTAGCAGCACACAATAACTGTGGCCTGGAAAAGCACCATCGTATGTTCAAGAGCTTTGAACAGATGACCCGAGTCAGATTCATCGTCAGCAGGAGCAAGACCATCGTCATCACCCCAGAGAGTGGTGAGAGCGATTGGAAGGTACAGGGTACTCAGAGTTTGCCATTCATCTGCCTTGACAGAACTGGCTTTTGGCTCTTCAAAATCCTTCAGGATGGAATTGAGCCACAATGGCATTACTGTCTCTCAGATTACTTTCTGGATGTGCAAAAGAGTTTCCAGTGTCCCTGTGCTAATTATGTAGGCATTGGAGCTCAGAGGTTATTTGAGCCTTTAAAAAAGATCATTAAATCAAGAAAACAGGAATATCAGGTGCACTCACCCAGTTCAGTAACAAGGCTATTAAATGATTCTTCTGAGTTGCAGTGTTGGGTAATGTTGAGTTTTCAGGGTTCTTCTTCTTTGATTTTCATTTCACACAATCAACATAGAGGGAGGAGATGAATTGGTCGACATTGGGTAGAGACATGGATAGCTCCAAGGAATGAGCTACGAATTTCAAAGCCCCTTGAGTGCTCTGATTATTGAGATGGGTCCACATTTTATCTAGCATAATGGCATTTGATCCAGCAAGGGAAAGGCAAAGAGTTTGTTGGATTTTGGCAACGGTCAGTATGTGCTTGTCCTCTAGCCTGAGCTCAGTCGGGACAGTCTTGTGATTGTAAGCCATCCAAGGCCACTTGAATGCATATTTGAGGCCCTCAGTGTTGAGTTTCGGAGCCAATGCATCCAGACACAGGACATGGCGGCAATGGTAATGAACAAGACCTTCAAGAATGCAATGCATCATGTCAATCACGAGCATCTTGGTGGGATTCCAATAGTCAAGAAGCCAGAGAGAGGACCATCGGACACCATAAGTTTCGAAAATAACCTTTCGCTCAGTGAGAGTCTGCACATTCTTATAAGCCCAGGCCCGCTGGCAAAGCTCTTCAACATCTTGTGGAAGCCATTGGGTATGATCCGTGCAAAACATCTGGTGCTTTCCATGAATTTTGCAGATGCTACAAATGAAAGTCAACATGGGACCCTGAAGACCAGCAACTTTGCGAGCTGTGGGAAGATCGTTTACAGAGAGGAGGATACTGGCCTCGACCATGGCACCTGAATCGGAATCAGCTGTACAAGAGACTCTAAAACCTGGGCGCCACCCCTTAATAAACTGCTCAATCACCCACTGGACATAATGATTGATTTCATCGGCAGTTGGTTCGTTTGGGCCAGGGATGATTGTTGAATACAGGTACTCTGGGAGATATTGAATGGTAGAATTGAGTCCAAGATTGGTGCAAGAAATCACTCTGATGGAATCATGGGTGCCTCGCTGTGTGACACAGTTAGGATTGAAAAATCCACATGGATGGAAAAACCTAGACAGATTTTGTCTCCTTGATCCACAAAAAGCTTTCCATTGGGTCCATTGAAGTCTCTGATGAACTGAGCTTTGAAAACGTCGTTTACACTGGTCTGAGCTTGCCCTGTCTGGATGGCATCTAATGCATTGTCGGTAGCATTTTTGGACTGCTCTAAGTAGGCAGAATTGGACAGACAGTGCGCAAGGTAGGAGGGAAGGGAAGGAACAAGGAAAGGCTTGACAGGTTGGACGGTACCATTGCGACAACTCTTCAGAAGCTGGGCGCCGCACCTAGCAGTACCATTCTCCCCGACATGAGTGTTAATGCAAGTCTCAGGATAGTCATAAAAAATCTTTTTCCCCTGTAAAGGATGTGCTTGGTTGGTGTAGCTACACTCAGGACATGTAGCATAGAGATCAAAATGACTGTCAACATTGAGTTTTTTGAGCGCATCAGGAAGGTTCTTGGGCATGTCAGCAATGATCTCATTCTGTGAGGGCAAAAATTCGTGCAGTAGAGCACTCCCCTTAGAGTTGGAGGAAGTAGACATTCCAAGCTGAGCAACTAAGACAGCAACTCCTATAAGGAAATTACAGTCCAGGAGGGAAAGCCCAATGACCACATTGCATACAACTGCAAGGAGAATGAGGACCTGATTCAATTGGTCCATTTGAGATACCTCGGAGCTAAAGAGATGATCTAGGGGCTGTTAGCTGGGATAGACAGTATACATGTTACATGAATACTTACTGGCATCTATCTCTATAGGTTGCTCAGGAATGAGTGGCGCATACAATGCACAGACCTGAGTGTGCAGCATTCTCAGATGCTCTCGTAAATGATCCCATCTGTCCTTCAGAATGACCTCATTCTGGCATGTTATGGATGCTGAAGTAGCCCTCTTCTGGTTGTAGTTCCTATACTTTGACCTTTCCTCAAAAGTTTCAATGAGGACAAGTCCCTCCTGCAGCCATTTTGATGTCTTGTCCAGAGCGCTATACTGGGAGTCTCTCAACTGTGCAACAAAGCTTTCATGGAGTATTGCGGCATGATGAGCATCAAACTCTCTTGCCAGATTCTCAAGGGTGTCTACTTCCCGCTGCTCGATTCTTCCATTCAGACAATTGGCCGGGGATGGTATGCACAATTTAGTTGCCCTAGGGACAGATCAACAGGCAAACTGGTGACCAGGTCAAAAAGCAGGGGGGACTGAAGGTTTTTTTGACTGAGAAACAGCTGTTAAGCTCTGCACGGCAGAGTTGAGGTCCACATGGACTGAGCCAGGTATAGCGGGACCTTGGCATTTGTAGAACTTGGCTGTGGGGGTGAATAGTTTACTGTGGTTTAAGGTGTCTATGGGATCAGCTGTGAATGTAGCAGTGGTGATGCTTGTTTTGAGAGCTTCTAGAGAAGCTGAGGAAGAGTTCTACTCATATTGTGAGACATATTTTAAGCTTTTGAATTCATTCAACTGACCTGATCATTTGATGGAGGAGAGTCGAGCAAAAAGGAACCAGGCATATTAACTTCCTCCAGATGCAGAGCAGAGAAATCAGCCGCGAGCCCAGAAATGGATGAAGCTGGAGATCAGGGAGCGGTCTCCTTGAGTAGGTCTGCAGCCATCTGAGCGACTGGTGATCCATATTCGCTGCCTTTCGCCGGTGTCTATAGGAAAATTTGGAAAATGTGGAACAAAAAAATCAAGTCAGACTCACAGTAGTACCAGATTGTGGTTGTTCAGTCTGGCAGAGAGGAAGCTTGTTGCAGAGGGAGGAGAGAGAGAGCATGTTGCTTTGGAAGCTGGAGGTCCTGGACCCATCAATTTATACACAGATAGAGAAAAAAAAAAACAAAGATGCAGACTGAAGTATTTCCAAATTGGGTAAGGTTCACCAACAGATTCCCAGATGCACTTTGAAGCCATAGGAACCAGTAGCCTTTGTAGTTGTCCTTGTTGCAGTGGTCAGAGACAACAACAATAAAATGTCGCCTTGTAGTTTAAGGTCATTGCGGACCAAAACTTATTGACCCTTTTAATTATTGACACTTCCTGGGACATTGTGTTTACACAAGGCGTAAGGTTTATTATCAGGGCAATTCGACTATCTTACTGCCGCTACAAGTTATACCAAAAAATACAATCGCTGCAGAAAAAAAAAGCACTCTTTTTTGAAGTCCATGATTTTTGCTGGTGCTGCAACTAGATATGTACTAAAAAGCTACATCTAATCTGTACCCCTGAGCTGAAGAATTCCTCTCTGATATCCTGCAGAAGTTGCACTGAGTACTTACATTCCTCAGAGGTCTCCTTCACATACTCAAGGCTATCAGGATGCACTTTTGGAAAGTCCCAACCTTTGGTCTCCATGCATTACACTCAGGTCCAGTATACTATAGAGTCATTACATGAAAAATTGGCCCTGAGATATTGTAAAAGATCTGTAGAGTCTTTCCTTTCCTTTGCAGTTTCTTTCACATATTCGACATCACTGGGAGATACCTCGGGAAACTCAAATCCTAACACCTCCTTAGGTCCAGAGCAATCCACCATTACCATTATCATCCTATGGTTAGCCTCTGTCTTCTCATTTTTGTAGAAATGATGAACACGGCGGCACAGCTTCCCAATGTGTTCAGGATGATTTCAAGCAACAACCATTAATCCCTTCTCTCTGGCAGGATTCAGCTGGTCTTGAAAAGAATTCACAAGATTATGTGGAATATAATCCATGACCTTGGGAGAGCATCTGTGGAAGACACTGATCCTGCCCTTGCCAATCACAGTCTCCACAAAAATCCCACCTTTCTTTTTTGACATATCATAGTCCCCACCGTTGATATCTACTTTCATGGGAATGCTGACAAGCTTCAGATTTAGGATCCAGTGGGAAGGAGCGGGTGAGGGTGAATGAGAAGCAGGTGATGGAGAAGGGGAAGCCAGAGTCCACAGTGCTGGGGATTGAGAGGAGGAGGGTGTCTTGTAGCCTGATGTATTGGAGGTCTCTTCTATAGCCGACAGAGAAGGGACTGGTGTGGGGCAACTAGGAGACCATACTCCAGTGAATATAGTTGCTTTTTCAAAATCATTGGGCAAGGGCGTGAATGAGCCAATGACAATGTCGCCTGGTACTGGCTCATTGGCAGTTAACTCCTTCTCATAAATTTGCTCTGGCAAATAGAATGATTGTCTAGCCATAGGCATGAATAAATTGCAGAGATGAAAACATGTTCTGAGGTATATTGTAAGCCTAAGATTGACTTTGTTTTCTAAAAAATATCAAATGTACCTGCAGTATCTAACATTTTCATAGTCTACATTGACCACTTTGTTGGCCTGACCTGGAGTAAAAACATAGTGTTCCACAGTCAGAACAAGACCACTTTGCTTTTTGAGTTGAGCAGGATTGATTGCATAGCGGTTGACATCCCAGATAGCTCCATGCTCCCCTTTGTAATGCCCCTTGACAAAATCTACAAGAAGTCCAAGCCAAGGAACGGGGCCCATTTGCATTGTCTCGATCAAGGAATTAATGCTGAATTCTTGGAATTTGTTTCCCTCTAGTGGGCAATATACCAATAAAAGTGAATTTGTCCTGTTAAAAATATTAACTGAAAGTCAAAAATTGCAATTGAGCACTCACTGTTGTTCTCAGACAGTGGAATGGTCAATATCTATTGAACAACAAAGAATTGGCAACCATAATGAAAGATAAAGAGTGCCTCTGAAGTTGATCCGAACATTCTTCACTATCCCATTGCACCCAATGAAATGCCCAGACTGTACAACCACCTCAATGTCTTTCCAGGGCACTTCAACATTGAAACATTGCTGGTGGCATTTCAGCAGTTGATGGTCCATCAATAGCCTGTGCATCCTAATAGACCTTGTGAGTAGTTGAATACCAGACAATAAATAGACTTATGATAGCTCCCTAAGCGCATGGTAACCCACCTTGCATTCTTGGCCGTGAATGAGTCTGACAGTGATAGAGAGGGATCGAGCGGAGTTTACAACAATGTCCTTCACGGTGCCTATGGAGCTGGCGAATGGTCCAGAGTGGATCATCACTCCTACATTGACCCAGGGAACTTTGGTGTTTGAAATATCAGGAGTGGTGAGCTTGACAGAATTGACATGTACTTGGAAATCCTGTAGATAGGTATAAGAGATAGAAAAAGCGGATGAAAAGCTGGCTTACAAGTCCATTGGAATGTGAACTGATACAAATCCCAAGTAGAGTGTTGCTTTGAGCCACAACAAACCCCAATTTTCCAATGTGAATTCTGGCCAAGACCTTAATAAAATTGCCCAGAATAATAGGCTTCTCCAACTTGCATACAGCAACAACACACATGCCTTCCACCCCTAGGTCTACCTCACATTGAAGGGTTTCTTGTTGAAGAGGTGAGCATATGACTCCTTGCTTTGACCCAGATTCAGAATGTATAATAAAGTGTTCCCCAACTTCGAACTGCCAGAAAGAAGGTATTGGCATTGAAGACATTTCGATTGGCGTGTTCTCATATATATATTTTCCTGCCAGCTCTTTAGCGTCCATAAACAGGCAGCAAAGAGAGGTTGAGATTTCATGCGCGGCAATTAAGGAAATACCATTGTATGTTTTAACCTGGAGGCTGTATTCAAAGTGCCAAGATTTATAAGTGAAAATATGATTTTTGCTGGAACAAATGAGCTGATCCTGTTTGCACTGAGACGGATTGAAGAGTTGAGGAGGTAGATGAGAGGGCAGATGCTTTTGTTTGGAAGTGGATGGACCATCTTCATCAGAGAGGCTAAGTCAGGGTACCACCATGACCTTTACACCCCTGGTGGACTCTTTGTCAAGGTAATCCTTGATTACTAAACCAATGTCCCCTCAGTACAATCCTGCATGATTTGGCCCCACTGCCCTCAAGTAAATACCTGCTTTTCACTGCTGGTTGTGAGTGTTAAGCAGCTCTTCATATCTGACTTGGGTACTATAGACAAAGTGGACATTCTGATATCGGGGAATCCCCTAAGAACCTTGCAAAGCGAGTTGATTCTGGACTTCGAGGATTGGGCTTCCAAGTAGAGATATCCAACATCACGAGAGTTGTAAAAACCCAGTCATAGCTTATCAACCAGCAAATTTTGCTTCATCATTAGCTCGTAGACAAGAAAGTACTCTTGTCTAGGCTGAATCATAGTCAATGAGACATCAAACTGGCAAAAAAAAAACATACTTACTGTACATTTGATGCGCCAAAGATTCCAGTCACTTCCCTGCCACCAAAGCCATCCTCAATGTAAAAGTTCATCCTCCTCCTCTGTGTCCAGATTACTTGCTTCCGTAGCAGTCAGGTATCTATCCTCAATTTGTCTGACAACAGTGTCCAAGGCAGTGGTACGACTGGAGGTTGTGGAGGGGTGGCCAGTTGTCAGAGAAGCAATATGGGAGGGTATTATATTATCATCAATAAAGCCTGCAGAACAATAACAGGAGTTAGCCAACAACAACCCACCATGTCCAACACACTCTTTGTCACTGCCATCTTGAGCTTCTAGGTTGATGAACTAGGTAGTTGGTGAGTTCCTCATTGCCAAACATTGCAAATAAAATACCTGGTTTTTCATGTTTCAAAATCCTGCCATAATAGCTGTCGTTAATTTTTCTTGTAGGTAAAAGTTTGAAGTCAAGCATTGAGAAGTTGCTCATGTGCGAGACGCTGCATCAGGACACTTCATGCAGGCAGTTTCTCCATCAAAAAAGGAAGGTAATTCACACCATTAGTGGGCGTTTTTTATTCTAGCTGAGTCTGTCCACAATACAAAAGGTACAAATTAAACTAGCAATTCCTAATATACATTGGCATGTGGGAACCTGAAGAAGCAGAAGAAAGCCACTCTGCGAGCGATGGCCTTTTAGACAGATCATAAGCTTGAAGTCTCTCTGAGAATTGAAGCATCGGTTGGATCCATGTTAAATGCAGCTCGGCCATCTCTGCAGCTCCCACCGTCTGTTCCATCATGACACCGCAAGCGTATTGATCACATTGAATGGGGTTGAATGGGAGGCTGCTCTTGAGTTCTGTTTCATGCTATCAGACCAATGTTGTGATAGAAACCATATATAGAAAAGATGAACCAGGTGCCATCCAATATTTGGTTCCTCAAAAGCCAGAATCGATCTTCTCAATATCATCCTTCACAGAAAGTATCAAATTAAAATCAATGTACTTGAGAACAAAGTCACTGTTATACATGAGGTTCTCAGGCTTGATGTCCATGTAAGCAATCCCAAGGCTGTGCAGATACAGAGCACCATTGACCAGGTCATAGCTCATGCTTAAGAATCAAGATGCATATTGGGTCTTGTCTGAGAGTAGGTTTTCAAGGACAGAATATGTTGGAAGAACTGTGCACATAAAGGAGTCCCACTTAATGATCCTGACTGCTTCGATGATATTGATATGGGTTATCTTCCTCGCATAAAAGAGCATTTCAGGAAAGGTTTGCCTACCATATTTGATGAAATAGCGGGAGTGATTCTTCTGTGCACACATCAGCATATCTCCTGCTTGTGCAATGTCACTATAGCCGCACCATACGAGCACATCCATCACTTGTTGCGGCGAGGGAGGCTCTTTCGAAACTTTGGCGCATTTTCGCTGTTGTGTTGTACCTTCCACTGGCTGCTTCAGTCCAACTCCGTCAATGTCTCCTCCCCCTCCTTTTCCTCTGTTGCAATTTCTTCTGGTTACGCTATGGGTATTTGCCCCTCTGCCATGGCCTGTACCTGCTGCATTTCCTCTGCCTCCACCTGTACCAGCTGCATTTCCTCCTCCTCCTTCTGCACCTCTGTCTCTGTCTCCACCTCCACCTCTACTGCTGGGACTACTTCCACCTCCACCAGTGTCATCGCTGGCTTTAGGCTGTTTCTTCTTCTTCTTGTTCCAGTTCTTGCTCTTGCCCCTGTGAGGACATGCATCATTGCCTTTAGAAATGCCGCCAAGGCTTCCAGTAACTTCAGATCTGCTGGGAACAGATTCCAACTGACTGGGCTTCTTCAATGTGCCCTTGGCCTTTTGAGGAGGTTTGACACTGCCTTGAGGACCATCATCACTGTTGCCGCCAGCAACTCCAGATCCACTGGGGAGAAAGTCTAAAAGACTGGTTTTCTTCAATTGCACGTATGATTTTGATATACCAGGAAGCTTCCAGAATTGTTGGAGTGTGACCCTCCCAAAATTGTCGAGCTCAGAGGGCTTATCAATGATATTGTATATTCTGAGGGCCAGCTGCAATCGGTCAAAGGGATAGTTCAAATAACAACCAGTTTGGATATAGCAGATCTACAGATGGTGAGATTAGAAGGAGCTGAAAAGGGCCACTGCAACGTACATCTCTCCCAAGTTCATACATGAATATCAGGTCCGCTGAAACACCCTCCCATGCATAAAGAAGAGGAAGAATGAAGAAGTTCTTGTTCTTGTTCTTGAAAAACCACTGTGTTAGAACTGACCCATATAACAATAACTGGAATCGGTTGTTGTTTCCCGAATCAACCTCCACCAGGATATAGGGTTCATACCCATGAAATATGCTTGCATCAGAATTTGGTTCATACCAGAACAGTTTACCCTCAGGGAACTTCAGCAGTACACCAATGTCATGTGGCCAGGACAGTGTCGACTCCCCTCTATCAACAAGGGATGAGTAGGTCAACAAGCTGATACAGGTGAAATCATACATCTTCATAGACTGGCCGTTAGCTCTGAGATATTGCTCTATCTTCTCCCAATACATGGAGTGCATGTCTTTCTCTTTCAGTTGCTCTAACTCCAGGTACAAAAGGAGCTTCATATAATGAGCGCTTTCAATTTCCTGGGTTAGTGTTAAGGGACCTGAGACTGGGTAAAAGAGAGATGAGATTTGGGCTGTTAGATCTGGGACTTTGCATAGTGTGTCAAAAGTCTAAAATTTAAGCTCATCAATAATGAAAGAACAGAGCAGGTGGTGAACAGACCTCCCAGGACACCGGCCATGGGCAGGACATAATGGTCAAGAAGTTGGAGACTGATTTCAGAGTGTCTATTATGCACACTTTTTTGATAGCTGAGACATTGTGCTCTCCTATGGCTGAGCTTATGCTATTTCCAGAGGGCTCCCTGCTCAAAGGTCCAGCCATGGCTTTGGGATCTAGCACAGGTATCGGGGCAGCCTTCATCTTCATTTTTTCTTTAGATCGAGTAGAAGGACCCTGAACACAACGAGGGAGACCAAAAACTGGAACAAAATTCAGGGGCGGCATTGACACTGATGAAGAGGATGGCGCTAGGTGTGGCAGGAGAGGAGGTAGAGGGGAGGCTGGCTTCAATGGTGGAGGGGAAGCTGGTAGAGGGGAAGCTGGTGTGGAAGGCAGAGGGGGAACAGGCATTGGAGGCAGAGGGGGAACAGGCACTGGAGGTAGAGGGGGAGCAGGTGCCGAACTAACTTTTGGGATGGCCAGCAGATCTCGCAAGGCTGGAATAAACAGGTCCATTCTGAGATTGTTCAAACCCCCAATTTCTTGGGGCGAAAACACCGGGGTGTTGGGAGGCTGTTCTTCTGCTTTCCTCAGTCTCTCTAGCATTGCTGACTCCGATACATTGTGGATGAAAAATTGGCCAGAGACCCCTTGTTTGCTCAGCTCAAACCAGATTTCTCTAATCGTTGCCAGGGAGACCATATAAGGGACTTCGGATATAGGGATACCTGTGTCATTATAATGATAAATCAAGACTGACATTGTGGATGTTGAAGAACAAGAGTTGAGAAGGTGCTCACGTGGCAAACGCTTCCATCAAGACATCCATGCGGGCAGATTCCACATTGCAAAAGGAAGTTGCTTCAGTGGGAAAACTTAAGGTTTTAAAATTTAAACACCCAGCTTCCTTTTTCAATGTAAAATCTGATGCATGCAACATCTTGATGCCAGTGTCTGGCATGTGAACAATTTCTGGACCCTTGGCATGGAACCTCCACCTACTAGTACTGGTGGTTATTTGTTATCACATATATATATATGGGTTTGTAGTGTGTTCAAGTGAGCATAGATCAATTTTCATAGAACACGAGGTACATAAAGCTTGTAGTTCATGCATTCTACACTCTCATAGTAGTGCAAATTACTTCCACAGGCTCCAAGTCAGCATTCGAGCAAAGGGTACTGCAGATAAGGGGGTGAAGCTCTCAAAAACTAAGGCCACATTCATTTATTGATGGTCATCATAATGGATATGTCATGCTTACATATGTTACAATTGCCTCCGCCGCTTGCACAATGTACTGACAACAGTAGTTGAGTACTGGAATGTTCTGTAAACAGTATCAGGAATGCATCAAAAAATAGGTCTTGCAATCTCACCAAAATATTCTCCACAACAAACAAACATGACAGGACTACTAGCAGTAGCCAACGGCTGTCTTCAAAGGTGCTGACAGATGCCACCTTTTCTTTCTGAGGCATTGTCACTTTCTCCTACACCTGGACCTCATTTCTGCCGATGTTTTCACCTGACTGACCCATGAGTATCAACGGCACTCCCACTACTTCTATGACCTACAGTGAATGTGACCAACGATAGGCACCTGAACAAATAATCTCATATCTCAATCAATTGCACCCAATCTCTCATACCGATGAAAATTGTGTTGCTAATTTCTCCCATATGCTGGTCAAATGCGTAGACCTTTCCATGATCGCTGCCACTGATGATAGTAGTTGTACCATTGTGGAATGCTATGCTTTGCAACCTGCATTCATTATGTGGTACAGAGAAAGTCTTGATTCTCTCTGCTGCAGAGAGTTTGTAAAGTGCAATGCCCTGGGACACATTGTCAAGAATTATTGCATCATCTTTGGTGCTAAGGACAGCGTGGCCTCTGCTCCAGTAAGATGCATGTGTTCCTCAAATTGATTTTGACTACTTACATTACCACACCAGTTGTCTTTGATTTCAAAATCTTTCCTTCGTCATTCAAGATATATCTACAATCCAGGCTAGGGCCTATAAGTCAGGTAATGTGGTGCAAACTTACATGACTCCATCTTCTCTTCCAAAAGTCCAGAGCTTGGGACTGCGAACCCCAACTTGACTGAATGCAACTGCCTGGGGCCAATGGTTGGGTATAGTCACGGACTTGATGATTCTGGGGACCATTCCGCCATCGATGATGAATTGGTGGATGGCTTCTATACAGTGGACCACAGCAAGCTGAGCAGAGCTTGGATCATAGGCCATTGCAGACACCTCCTGGCCATTTGTTCCTCCTAAGAGGCGCTCACAAAAGACCTCAGCAAACTAGATGGTCAGTGAGAAACATAGCTCATATTCATAATTAACTCACACCTTCTTCTTTTTTGTTCCTTCTCCAGATGCAAAGAAAGCTGTGCTCAGTTCCATACACAAGACTGTCATCATTGTCGTTGGGCTTTGTGAGCCAGACAATGGCAGTGGTGATGCCTCGGTCTGCAGCACCGGAAGGAGAGGTTATTGATCTTCCTGTTGGTAAATTCCAAATTTTTGTTCCTACTTTGCCTTGTTTGATGTTGTCAGCATTCCAGATTTGTGAATGGGGTCATCATTTACCTCCACAAGCTATGTAGGACCCCAGTGGATGTGCTGCAATGCAAGTAACTGCACCCCTTTGGCCCTGCAGAACATTCCTCAACACATACTTTCAGCATTCGCTGGAGGTCATGTCTTGTGAGTTGATGAGCTGACCTATGGTCTTTTATGCCAGTCTTACAAAAACACAGTGCCCAGGTTTATTGTCTTTTCATGATAACAAAATTACGCTAAGGCAAAGCACAGATCATTTTTCATATTCGGACTTCAAATATTCGAAGCATGCATGATGACTCATCACTGTTCCCTCTCATTTCCACCTTGCGCAGGTGCACACATCTCATTAACCAATCATGTCCTCACTTCTGACTACCGAATCTATTCTGACCACTATATTCATCACTGCCAGGATTGCAGCTCGACCCCGCATCATTCCTTTATATGCCACACCTATTCCTTCAAGGCCGCGATGCACGCTCTCCCTACATCACATTCTGCCCTCAAAGCCCTACATATGTGTCAGACCATGGAAGCCTACCATCAATATTTCCTCAGTCTCCGCACCTGGTCAGCCTGAGTCTCCTTTAACCCCACTGGATCCTGAGCCTGCACTTCTGGAACCACATCTGATCTTGATACCCCCACCTCACAGTAGCATCACTATATCCAATGCTGGTTGGATGCAAGCGCTGGTGAAAAACTACCGGGTCAGTAATTTGCCAATCAGGTAATGGATCTGGATGTTTGTTTGCTGATGTTTTTCTTAAGAGAATAGCTAGGGAAGCTGTAGATGCCTATCTTGACTACTGCATTCGCCTGGCCGATCAGGATGCAAATGCATTACTTGAAGCCAGAGATCATGTAGGTCTATCAATTCGTGCTGGTGACTCAGATTAAATTGATACATTGAATTCAGATTGAGCAGGCTGTGCCACACTTCCAGGCTCATATGAATCATTGGGGCACAGATGTACTGCTGAGAGACCAACTTAAAAGCAAAAAAGACACTCAAGTTAAGGTGGACATCTGTAAGGAGAAGAAGAATGGGGCAACATCGGCGTAGCATGTACTAGTATGTAGAATGCACTACCGTATTTTTGAATTTCTTTTTTTTTGAATTTAAAGACGCTACTTTTGTGTGAACCTCTGTACTACTTGGCACACCACAGATCTCTCTTCTGTAGTTCAAATTTAAGTATATAGTAGTAGATGGAGCATTTGCAGTTCCAGATTCCCTCACTCTCGAAACCCAAGTCATTTTCCAGCTGGTGCATGACTAACCATGCCACGAACATGCCAGTCCCTCCAGAATATAAGGTTTTTCATTTTTCAGAGTCCATTTCTTATTTCTTATTCAGGTGTCTGTCTCATTCACAATCAAGGCATTCCGCATCTTGACAACCAATTTGATGAGTATAGTGAACATAGTGACAGTATCATATGACCCTTTGTGGCGGCCAGAAATTCCTTGACTTCCCTTGGTGGAGCATGAGTTTCTTGGATGGCCTGTACCTCAGACCTATGTTCACAATTGCAATGTAATCTATGCACGCACCTGGTACTGTGTGTTTTTCCAGCAACATTGTATCTTGCAATGGAATCCAGTTCTTGCTATACATGGCGAACTCATCATCATGCATGTGGGGAAGAAAAATATGACCAATGTGGTCAACCCTCAAGCCAGAGACCACAAATGAGTGTCACTGTTACGATATCATTTTCTTTTTCTTTTCTCTGGCTTTACCATTGTTTCAGTTACTATTACTATTATGATCGGATCACTTACTATTAACAACAGACTAACAATAAGGAAGACGTATGTATTATGATTGAACATCACTCTATGACGTTTATAGTACTTACATTCACAAACCCTTTAACAATAAGTCATATAGTAATTATTATTCTAAACAGTATAAATACTCATAGTTTTAGTAGTTTATTCTTTAGCTTCAATCTTGTCTTTTCTCCTGTATTCTCTACTTCTCAATATACTCGTTTTCTTTATTCTTGATGTGACGCCTAGTGGACTTGACATTATACTGAGGGCCTTCATTGCTATATCTCGGTAGTTGAGTTTACAGTTGCTGACAGAAGATTGAAGCTTGTATACACTACTCATCACACTCCTGAAGCTCGTTTACGCATTCCGCATTCACCACCGTACCACATTCCTATACGTTCTATCCGTGTTGATATTATGTAAGCACCTAACCTTTTATTACCTACATTTTCTCTATGTCACCCTTGAGTGAAGGGTGGTGCGCTCTTGGATTTTATTTTTCTTTTCTTCTGACACACTATCTCTGACTATCGAAGTAGTTGCACCATTTGCTTCAACCTTTGTGTTGGCATAACTGCTTAAAAAAGGTGCATAACATTGAGACCAACATGCCATGCAGTGGTAGCATATAGCATTAGTCTCTGATCTTCAGAGAGGAACTTTTGCGACGAGAGACGTAGGCCTATTCCAAGTTAGAGGTGGCTCATTCTACTCAGCAAGCATTAGAGATAGTTGGACTGAAGTCACACCACAGACTTAAACAGTGGCAAATTCTTCAAGATATTCTTGATTTTCTCTATACCGAAACCCTTTACCCACTATTTCCTCAATATTCTCACATTCCTCTCATTCTCGATCATCTTCATCCTTACCTACACCATCTGTCATGCCTTCACCCTCTATGCACGCCGCTCCTATTCCAACCATCCTGATCGCAGACATAGAACACACGGAGAATGAATGGCAACCATATGCTTTCAACCTGTCCTCCAAATCATTTGAACAGTGGATTCATAATAATTTTGGATCTCAAAACAACTTCAACAACAGCGTCTCAGGAAGAATACTGGGAGCTGTTCAGTCAATGATTCAATGTACCATGCCAGGAGGTTCAGAGCTGATCACCACAACTGCTACATCTGCCCCGAGTGCACCTAGATGATCACCATCACTGATCAACGTGAGGAGTTTCACAACTCCTCCGACAGGAAAGTCTTTGTTGAAGGAACTGCCAGTATTCAACAGTAACAAGGACATGTTTAAGGAATGGCAAAGGAAGCTATTCGCTTACATCCGAGACCTGAGGAACAGAATTTCCTCAGACGATGAATGTATTGATATCACGCTCTCGTATATTGAAGGACCAAAAGTTCAGGATTGGATCCAGAACTTACACGATTCTTACTACAACAAGAATCAGGAAACATGGGGAATCACCTGGGCATGGTTCAAACAGGCACTAAACAACCAGTTTTTGGATAGGGCTAGGGTTGACAAAGCGCAAGAAGAGTTCGAGAGAATCCGGCAAAGGGCAGGAGAGAAGGCCACAGATTTCTTTACTCGACTTGAGATTTGTGTTAACACAGCACAATACAACAAGAATGACACTTTTGTTGTAAAGAAACTGGAGAGAATCGTTAATCCCAAGATCATAGATCAGATCTTTGGAAGCGACCGGCAGTTACCAGTTGGATATGAAGCATGGAAAGATGCTATCATTTCAATAGATGAGATGTGGGAAAGAAGGAAGGAATTGCAGAAGGCCTGGGGCACTTCTTGGAACAATTGGTTCACAGGTTCAGGATTCAGCAAATTGGCAAACACAGCTCAAACTCCTTGACAGACTCCAGCTATACAGAATACAGCACTGGTTCAAGATCGACGGGATAACACTGGCATTACATTCAGAGGCGCAGGTCGCCCTATGGATTTGGACAAAGCTCATTCTGAAAGACAATGCTTCTGCTGTGGCAAAAAAGGTCACTTAGCATGCAACTGTCCTAAACCACATCAGCAAACCGTTCGATCTCTGGAAGTAAATCCAGAATCTAATGACAGGGGAGTACAGAGTACTATGACTAGTATTCGGCAAATGTTTTCTTCATTGAACGACAAACAGTGAGCAGCACTTGCTAAAGAATTGGGTTTTGTCTTGACTCCGCAGTAGATACAAGATCTGCAGAGTTGGTTTCAATTACGGACAATGTTTTGGATAATTATGTAGATAGTGGTATCGTATATACAATAGATACTGCTTATCAGCAATCTACTAACTTATCATCCAAATTGAGTGAAAAACCTGTAAGATATAAACCATGGTCACTGGAATGGCTTAACCAAATTCTTTGTTCTGCGCAAATGCCAAGAGCAGTCAGACACCTAAGAGCATGGATGCCAAATTGGAGAGAACAAGAAGCAATGGATCAAACAGTACTGACAATTCAACAAATGACTAATGACGATGCTATTAAAGTGATAAAAGATCTTAAGCATAATAAGAAATTCATCCAAGGAACAAAAGGACAGGATCTTAAACTTAGTATTGTTGTAGAAAAAGTCAAAAATGATAATCAGATAATGGCAAATGCATTACTGGACAGTGGAGCAACAGGATCTTGTGTAAACAGGGAATTCATTGAACGACATAATCTCACTGTTCGGAAACTTCTGATTAGAATGCCAGTATACAATGCGGATGGTTCTCTTAATGCTGACAGATCTATAGAAGGATTTATGGAATTACGAATGATAATCAGAGACCATACAGAAAAGATTGAGTTAGCCATAACCAATCTTGGAAATATGGATATATTCTTAGGTCTCAATTGGCTTTGTTTTCATAATCCGACAATAGACTGGAAAGAATCACTGATAATGTTCGACCAATGTCCTGACAAATGCAGTTATAATCCTTGGTGGCTCACTCCAGAAGAACAGTCAATTCATAGACTTTCGGAAGGAGACAGATTGTTTATATTTGACTGGGAAGGCTATGTAACAAATACTAGTCATCTTTGATCCATAAAAACATCGAATAATGCAGCAGATTATTATGTACAACAATTTCCTGCTGTATTCAATAAACAAGGATTTGACTCATTACTGGACAGACGACCATGGGATCATGCAATAGAACTCACACCCAGATCAAAGCCTGTAGACTGTAAAGTCTATCCTCTTAATCTGAATGAACAGAAGGTGCTTGATGAATTCCTGGAAGAGAATCTGAAATCTGGATGAATTAGACCATCTATGTCACCAATGGCTTTGCTGTTCTTCTTTGTGAAGAAAAAAGATGGTAGTTTACAACCCATCCAAGATTATCGAAAACTCAATGAGATGACAGTCAAAAATTGTTATCCTCTTCCATTAATACAGGAACTCATCGATAAACTCAAAGGCACTAAAGTATTCTCCAAAATGGATATAAGATGGGGATACAATAATATTCAGATAAAAGAGGGAGACAAATGGAAAGTGGCTTTCAGAACCAATCGAGGACTTTTCGAACCAACAGTTATGTTTTTTGGACTTATGAATTCACCAGTGACATTCCAGGCTTTTATGAATCATATATTAAAGCCTTTAATTGATGAAGGACATGTTATCATATATATGGATGATATTTTGGTGTTCAATGATGATGTCAAAGAACATCAGAAAATAGTCAATAAAGTACTCCAAATTTTAGAAGAGAATAAACTGTATCTCAAACCAGAAAAATGTACTTTTGAATTATCTCATGTCGATTACCTGGGAATCATTGTCGGAAATGGAACTGTTCAGATGGATCCAAAGAAAGTCAAAGCAGTAACAAAATGGCCTACTCCTGAAAAGAAATGAGATGTACAATTGTTTTTAGGCTTTTGTAACTTTTTCAGATGCTTCATAAGAGGATTCAGTGAAGTTGCTTGTCCTTTAAGTCGCCTTACAGGAAATTCAGAATGGACATGGGGATCAGCAGAACAGCGATCATTCGAGACCTTAAAGTCATGAATAGCAGAAGACATTACATTACTCATTCCACGAGACAATGGAAAGTTCTGAGTAGAAGCTGATTCATCAGACTTTGCAAATGGAGCTGTTTTATCTCAACAAATAGACAGAAAATGGTATCCTGTGGCTTTTCATTCACGATCTCTCAATGAAGTAGAACGAAATTATGAAATCTACGACAAAGAGATGATGGTCATAATGGATTCATTAGACAAATGGCAACAATATCTACTAGGAGCAGAACATACTGTGGAAATATGGACGGATCATCAGAATCTTCAATATTTCTGAAAACCACAGAAGCTTAATCGTCAACAAGCATGTTGGGTAACAGAATTATCTGAATATTCTTTCAAATTATACCATAAACCTGGGAAATCCATGGGCAAGGCTGATGCTCTGTCACAGATGACAGGTCTTGAAATGGGGGTAAATGACAACAAAGACATCGTTATGCTCAAACCTGAATTTTTTATTCAAGCATTACAATTAGGAAACCCCGAAGATAGAATAATTGATGAAATTTGAAAGAACGTCCAAACGGTAGATCCTTATGTAATGGATATGCTAAAAGTGGGAAACAAAGACTGGACTTTTGAGGACGACGTGTTTTACTGGAAAAACTGGATTTACATTCTGAAGAATCAGGAACTTCAAGGAAAAATCATTAAAGCACACCACGATTCAATCCTCGCTGGACATCCAGGACAATATAAAACATGGGAACTTGTTACTCGTACTTATTGGTGGCCTAGTGTAAATAAAGACATAGCTCGATATGTAAAAGGATGTGAGAAGTGTCAAGCCACAAAAGTACATAGGACAAAACCAGTCAGATTGCTTAAACTGCATGATGTACCATTGGAACCATGGGAGACTATTGGAACAGATTTAATTGGGGAATTACCAGAAGCAGGAGGATATAATGCCATTGCTGTCGTAACTGACAAATTTACAAAACGACTTAGACTTTTTCCTACAAGTATGAGTCTTACATCAGAAGGGATGGCTAAAATATACCACGACAAAGTTTTTCCGCTTCACAGATTACCTCAAAAAATCATTCACAATAGAGGACCTCAATATCATTCTCAGTTTATGAAGGAATTATATTGGTTATTGGGTATCAAAGTGAATTATACAACAGCTTATCATCCTAGAACCAATGGACAGTCAGAATGAACAAATCAGGAAATAGAACATTATCTTTGATTGTTTATCAATTATCATCAGAATGACTGGCATGAATGGTTACTGTTGATGGAATTCGTATACAATGATCGAGTACATTCAGCCACACATGTGACTCCTTTTTATGCCAATAATGGATGACATCCATATAAAGGAACCACTCCTAAACTCCATTCTGATAATCCCTCGGCACAGGCATTTGCAGAACAGATGGGGAAGATAAGAGAAGAGATAGGATCTGCACTTAAAAAAGCTGCTGAAGATATGAAGCGAAACTTTGATAAGCATAGAACCGAATCAAAGGAATATCAAGTTGGAGATAAGGTGTGGTTAGAAGGAATCAATGTGAAGATGGATAGACCAATGAAGAAGTTGGATGATAAATGGTTTGGTCCCTTCAAAATTGTCAAGAAGGTGGGGAATTTATCATATAAACTGGATATACCAAAGTCATGGAAAAACATTCATCCGGTATTTTATGAAGAACTTCTTACAACTTATCATGAACCAGAATTTCCTGGACAACCAAAGAATATGAGACCACCACCTGAAGAAGTGAAGGGACAAGAACCAGAGTACGAAGTGAATGAGATAGTAGACTCATGGAAGGACCGAAAGGGAAAGATATGGTATAAAGTAGACTGGAAGGGATATGGACCACACAAAAGGACTTGGGAACCACAATCTAATATCACAAATGCAAAGAAAGCGGTACAGGATTTTCATAACAAATTTCTGACAAAACCTAAACCAACACAACAACAACAGGTTAAAATGGAAATTCCAATGTCAAAATTTCCTAAAGAACTTTTTTGTCCTTTACCGAAATCCTTAACAGAACCAATACCTACTACTTTACCAACAGAAAATATGATCATTAGGTTTGCACAAAACAGAGTTCGTGCCTTAGAAAGGGGGTAATGTTACGATATCTTTTTCTTTTTCTTTTCTCCAGCTTTACCATTGTTTCAGTTACTATTACTATTATGATTGGATCACTTACTATTAACAACAGACTAACAATAAGGAAGACGTATGTATTATGATCGAACATCACTCTATGATGTTTATAGTACTTACATTCACGAACCCTTTAACAATAAGTCATATAGTAATTATTATTCTAAACAGTATAAATACTCATAGTTTTAGTAGTTTATTCTTTAGCTTCAATCTCATCTTTTCTCCTGTATTCTCTACTTCTCAATATACTCGTTTTCTTTATTCTTGATGTGACGCCTAGTGGACTTGACATTATACTGAGGGCCTTCATTGCTATATCTCAGTAGTTGAGTTTACAGTTGCTGACAGTTGCACATTGCTCAACGGTGGGCTCAACCACCACCCTACACTAAACCTTACTCACTTTTTTTTTGACCAGGTTTGCACCTTATCTGACTGCCTTTCAGCTTCATCGTCAACAGCTGAAGCCTATTATTCACTTACAAAACACTACTACAGTATATCAATAAGCCTACCCATTTCAGATCTTTCATTAAATTGCTTGACTCAATCACTATTTATTGATCATCCAATTTATTGAGCTTGACTTGACTAAAACTTTCCCGACTCAGCATGTAGCGTATAAATACAATCTATTGGGCTTTGAGTCATGACGCTTCATACAATTCATTGACCATATTAGTGTCGTAAAGCTGGTACGAACATCCATTCCTAACCCCTATTCATTTCTCTTTTACTATACATCTTTCACATGACCGCGTTTATGACTAACTTTCATATCAATACCTTTTGGACATATAACTCCTCCCTATCTCCACTCCACACGGTATCATTGTTCTTTTTCTATTTCGTTCCCACTGTCATTGTTTTATTAATGAACTGTCCTTGTTTCTCTTCTCGCATCTGTCGCATGACCACATGCTCCATACCTTTTATTCTCGTAGCTGTCACCTAGCTATTGTCTTCCAGTAGCATTAGTTTCTCGTCTTATCCTCCAGTAGCATTAGTCTCTCTTACAGCTTACTACAGTATATATACCTACCACCTTTAACCTGAGTCCCTATCTTGACCTCTCTGTCGATTGGGACCAGGTGAGTATCCTGCTTGTACCAGTAGACTATTTAATTAACTCTGTCGATTGGGACCAGACTCTA
>KN834851.1:4473-127159 GCA_000827265.1 Collybiopsis luxurians FD-317 M1
CTCAATGTGGACGAAGATTCAGTGGATCCATAGTGGACTTTTTCTGAGTGATCGCACAGAATACATTTTGAATCCTCCGAGTTGTCTTCAAAGCCAGTGCAATCGCATTGCAGACCAGTGTCCTCGGAATGGAACCTGCAGCCCCCCATGAGTGAAGAAGAAGGAACGAGAGACGGGTTGAGTCACAGGAATTTCCAAGCCAACACTGCCTGAAATATTTTCCGGCTATTTGAATTTTGCTTCGACTCAACAGAGAAAATAAACTATACCATGTAAATTCATGTAGAAAAATCAGCAATACATAGATTACATTTGATTGTCAGATACATGAACCTTCAGGGTTTTTCTTTTTCTGCGGGCTGGTCGCATAGCTGGGTAGGGTCACCTGTAGGTGTTTGTTGCTCTGATCACATGACTGAGCTCAGTCGCACGCGCGCGCGCAATCTGTCTGCGCGCGCACGTGCTTAATCACAAGGTGCGCTCTGGAACAAAAATCGCGGTGTGATTTTTGTCCACTTTTCCACAGCATACTCGGGTGAAGGTTCTACATTACCTACGGACAATACATATACGTACCGTCGTTAGATTACACCCTTAGTCGTTCATACTCTCTGTATGCTTCTGAGGGTAAGTAAATATAAGTCGTACCTGGTTACCTAGTCGCTAACATATTTATCTAGTTCGCGTACTTACTAATTTAACAGGTACATATTAATATATCGAGTCGTTCATACTCTCTGTATGCTTCTGAGGTTCGCGTACTTACTAGTTTAACAGAAGCGGCTGCAGTGGTAAACATTTTTTGCAAATACAGAAGGCTTGTAAGATATACTTAGCAGGTGTAGATAGGCAAGAATTGGTTCGCTGCAGTATATAAGGGTGAAGCTCAGCTCAGCTTATATTTGCTGCATGGTTGTCCGAACGACTCATCATCAAGCTTGTTGCTTGATACAACTGAAAGGACTATCAGTAGCTACTAGCAACTAATACTCAGCTATCTGTTCTGCTACCACGGGTTACAGTACCACTGGCAAGTGGCGCTTGCATTGATCACATACTAACAAAACGGATGCATATACTAACCAAACCGAATATTGCCGCCATAACATTTCTTATTTCATGTAGTAAGCAGTTAAGTACTTGCCTTTGGAAGAAGTTGATATCGACCGAATATCAATCCGAGTCGGAGATTGCGTCACCGCCCAAAATCGCAGTTGTTGCGCGATACTTTCATATTTATATCTACGTATCTTCAGAGGCGGATGCAATCCTTTTTTAAACCAATAATTGTACTAACAACATGATTGAGAGGTGTGCAATCACATGACACCAGGTGTAGCCACAATACATTCCACCTACCTTGTAATTTTATTTGCATCATAAGTAATAGCTCCATTTCACGGAGATGTATTATAAACGACTCCAGGAATATGACACGCCCCATCCACATCGTCTCCATCAACAAACTGCACTGGTTGACCATCTGCCCCAAACCTAGCTACTTTCCCTCCCGCTGTCTCGTCAACCTTGTATTCCGGCCACCCATTGCTTGGTAATGAAGATGGATTAACGATGAAATCCACCAACAGATCCTGCATCCGTTCGGATGTTTGCACTTCCAAATCCGGAATCTCGCCTGGAGCAATGAGATATGAACCAAAGATCATATACAGATCCGAGTAGTGATAAGCACCGAGCCACGGAAGGGGCGCGATGTTGCTGAAGTTACCAGCCCACTGATAACGGAAAGTGGTCAATCCGATCTCGTTCCGCAGCACAGTAGAATTGTAGGCCGGGCAGGCAAATTCTTCGGTTGTGGTGACAACAAGCTGCTCTGACGGTCCAGCGAAGACGTTGTTAATAGGGAAAGGGACAATAGAAGTCTCTCGAGCGGTAGTTCCGAAGATGGTAGGAATTTGTGCGAATTTTCTTTCGAGATACCGTTGAGTGTAGTTAGCAAAGACGTACTTGTTATCAACTACTCCCAATAGTCAGCCACTGCGTGGTTACTTCGTTAGAGGGCAACGTACCTGATCGAGTGAAAGTAATGGGAGGCTGAGATGTTTTCACCAAGGAGGAATTGTCTTGATATTGTCCAACGAAGTTCTCGATACGAGGCATTGGCACCTGGCGCATACATTCGAGCTCAGTCATTGGGTCGTCGAAATCGCACCCAAGTGACTTTGCAACGAAAGTGAAATTGGTACCGTCTGGATCATCTACTACGCCAGGGTATCCAAGGGCAAAGGCGGAGCTCGATATGGAGGCGCGAACAATAGGATCTTGGTAGAAGGCAGAGATGTACATATCCGTCATACCAGACCCTGAAGATTGACCCCAGAGTGTGATTTTGGATGGGTCACCACCGAAAGCGGCGATATTCTCAGCAACCCATTCTACCGCTATACGCTGATCTTGGAGTGCGAAGTTGGTATTACCATCTAGACCACGGGCGTTGGGGTAGCTAAAAATATTTACACGATAGTTACTCGTGACCACGATATGCTTTTGGGATCTGTGGACCCAGTGGGCTGGAAGCTGGGTGGGGATGTTGATGCCGCCCGTAACGTCACCCCCACCGGTGAAGAAGTGAATGACAGGAAGCTTTGAGTTTGGAGAAGCATTCGCAGGGGTCCAGATTGCCAAGGTCAGACAATCCTCCGCTGAATTTTGGGCAACCTGGCCAGCAAGTAAACTTTCGCCGTAATTGACGATGAGATTTCCGGTAATATTCAGAGCCCAGACGGTGGGAATAGCGGATACGTATTGAGAGCATGATGGACCAAAAACCGTGGAATCGATGAGGTCAGAAGAGTCGTCGAGACGTTCCGGTGAAGTCCATCTCCGAGACCCAACTGGAGGCTACATAGAACATGTCGGACCCTCGTATTCAAAGACAGGGTCAAATACACTCACTTTTGCGTACGGTACGTACTTGAAGTGTCTGACATCAGGGTAAGTATCGTTCAGCCCCCCAACAAACGTTCCAGTCCGAGTTTGGACCGTGAGATTATGCTGGGTTTGAGCCGAGACGAGGCTTAGGATAAGAAGGGGAACGAAAGTTTTCTTCAGCATGATGAAACGAGAGACAGTAGCAGGGCCATGAGTGAAAAATCCTCCGTTAAATACCATTTTACGTTTATTTCTGATACGCCCGACATCGTTGGACTGATCATGAGTCGTATGATGAAAGATAAATAGATTCGCAGCAGTGAAGTGTATCATAGATAGATAGGCTGAAGGGTCACCTGAAAAGCTTTCGATGGGCGCTGAATCGGTGAAAAATGCGAACCGAGTGTTCCACACAAGGCCATTGTTACACGTAAACTCTTGAACGAGCGACATCACTAAATCGTTGAGACTATGATTTACCCTGGTGAGAGTTTGAATATGAATTCATTATTAAATGACAAGGTGATACCATTTATTCTCATATATTTGGCTTGCCGACGTGACGTCAAATTAGATTCTCGTTGCCAGTATGGTACCCAATTCTGAGCTGGAGAAAGAATTGGAGTGTCTGCCATGATATTTCAAACATGCAACCGTAAGGAGACCTTCTTTCAACAGATCCCCAGTTTGTAGAATAGAATGACGGAAATTTAAGTGTATGAATTGGTTGTCGCGAGATTTCAATACTATATATTGTAGGAGTAATACTCGGGGAGCGTTGAATTTACGGCCTATGTTCCGAGTGACCAAACACGCCCTGCCCGCACTTTATATCGTGCCCGCCCATAACATTTTTACGTCCCGCGGGCAGACCAATTCATTTCGGTATTCATTCGACAATGAGGGATGCCTGGTAAATTCCATTGATTTCAGAAATGAATAGATACACAATTGTATATGGACAACCCCCTCAGATGCCGTATCCGCCGGAGGGGGAAAACGGGTAAGAATGAGAGAATTTTTTTGAGATCTATAGTGTAAAAACGGGTAAGAATCAACCAAATTTTGGCCGATGCATGAGTCCAAAATCGGGTAGAAATGACCGTCCACGCTGGGGGTTGGGAAAAAGCGGGTAACGAAGGGGTTCGAACACAGACCGTTATGTCCTCCTAACATAGTTTCCACCACAAGTACTTTCCTGCGTAATAATGTATTCTCAGGTGCTCGTCTCCTTGTCTTTCCAAACTCTGTGGTTACGTTCCGCCAGATCCGTGAAATAGCCCGCCAAAGAGGACCTCTCTATATTCGAGATGCCTCATCCGATTCTGATAAGCAGGATGATAATGCTGCTGCACGTACATTCTCCCCCGACACTCTAGCATGGCTTGTGTCACCTGAACACTACATAGATGAAAACAACGGTGTTATTGTCTATGTATTTGTGTTTGGTGAGCTCATAGATGCATACCAAAGCCAGACAATTCCCCTTGCTGAGCGAGTACATATGGTCCTGCGAGCATACTTCCTAGATATTTGGGAGACTTACCTGGATACTGCTAATTATCCAAAGTCAAAATATTTCCTCTCCCGAGATTGTGTTGATATTCTCCGCATCCTTATTCGGGGATTCTTTCAGATCATATTCATTCACCGAGACCATCTTCCAGAGCGGTATGCAGTCTTTTTTCACCTGATTGGCACAAGCTTCTGCGAGCATGTTTTTGGCTTTAGTAGGGGTGGTGATCCAGACTTCACTATGTACAGCTGGTACAATCTTTTGCCAAAAATTAAGCTTATGCTTTGCAATGCCATCTTGACTCTAGACCAGGAGAAAGATGGAAAGGCTCGTGCCAGTGGGTATAATCACAGCTACCTAGACCGCCATGGAATCGATATCACTGCTCTTTCAGCCTTTCCTTCAGATACAGAGATCGATGAAGAATCCAAACACGCTTATGATGACGCTGTCAGTCTCTTTTCTCTGCTTGGTCTTGATGTTGAGGAGTTAAAAGGTGCAACAACCTTACCCTCCATCTCGAGTTGGTTTATACCGAATTCTGCTGGCACTACCACAAACTTGGACAGCCCTTCATCAGAGGAATTGGAGGCGTATCATGACAAAGATGACAATGACGTTGTTGGTTTGCAGTCCTTAGTGGATGCGGCGGAGTCCATTGAGCTTGATACTCATGCTGAATGTCAAAAGTTAATGGGGTACAAGTTTGCTGCCGTGGCATTGGAAATCAATAAGGATATAATTATGTATGTCTTTCCTTAACAAAAGTCTCCTAGTTACTCATCAACCTTTTAGCAATGCTTTACCTGAAGAAGACAAAACACAACATATGGAAAATGTATCCAATGACATTGAATGTATTGGAGAAATGCTGGCGGGAAGTTTAGTTGCCCCAAAGCATAATGATCCTATTCGCCCTCACTTCATGCCTTCGGAACTCATGGACCTTCATAAACTTGCTCTTATTCGTAAATCTCATGAAACTCGGCTTGCCGCCTCTGCTACTTGGAAATTCACCAACAGTACTAACTTAAAATTCAACGGAAAAGAAATAGATAGCCTTTCCCCTAAAGGACAAATAAATCTTGCATTTCAGCAAATCATCAATGACTCGGCCAAGGAGGATTGCAGAGAAGGTTCTGAGCTCCTTCGTAAGGTAAGGTGGACCAGCGCAAAAGGTGCCGGTGACAGGGAAATTGAAGGAGAGAGTGGGAATACAGCGAATGCAGCTGCCGTTGCAAAATCAAGAGCAACTTCAGTGTGTATCATATTATTCTTGTCTCTGCTAAAGCTCACACTGACATTCTCTTAGAACCTCACAAGACATAAAAATGCATTCAATCCGGAAAAGCAGACTTGCCTCCCCAAATTTCTTGCATTTGGTCGAGTTGGTAGCTTTGCGCCAATTCTAATGGACAGCCAGAATCCTTCTGGTTATGGTTTTGCAGTGCTTGGGTACAGCTCTGATGGTTCAAAAGATCATTCCCGTATAGTGCTCTGTCGAGGTTAGTACAAAGTCTTGTGAAACTCAATCTGCTAACTCAGATTATAGTCCTTTCATTATATGAGAAGAGCGGTGGAAAGAATGCATGCCACGGTCTTGTGGACACATCTGGAAACATAGCTGCTCTTTCTTACCTTGCAATTCAAACTTACAAGCGTGGACTTGGAGGTCTCTTCCTTGCAGTCCAGCCCAAATTTCAGCTTGCTCTCTCCTTTGCTCATATATCCCCTGACATGTTCTTATGCACATTGGAAAGTGTCCCCATTCAAGTGAATGGCAATCTGAGGCTTTCGGCCAATGATTGGGACACTTTCCAATGTATATCAGGGAATATGAGCAATTTACGAGGAATACCTAGAACTTAATGATTGAACCTGTAATCTATCTTACATATTCAATAATTACTTAAACTGGATGAACAGAGACTCGAGAGGCTTGAAGAAGCATCCTTGACGAGCCTTGAAGAGATTTTCTTTAAAAAAAACGGAAAATTTTGCCTTTTGGGGGCATCCCGCAGGCCGAAACTGGGTAAAAATGGGGTCCTGGTGGACCCCTGGAGAAAATTCGGGTAAAAATGACCCATTTTGGAGCCAGACACAAGGGGGTAAGAATTGCTACTTTTGGGACACGGCATCTGAGGGGGTTGTCAGGGGTCCTATGCGCACAGGGTAGAAAATAAATACCGTTGCATTTTTTGTAGAGAGTGATGTCTGTGGAACTTAGTTGCAGCTGTAACTATATACCGTCAATTTTGGAAATGAGGTCTGGTTAGAATGATGATACTATGGTTGTTAGGGATAGTTTGGGGACAGGGATAGTTCAAATTCTAGAAAACTGCCAAAATAAAGGCCTTCTGCTACCTGGGTGGCCATGATAATTTTTTTATAGTATGTTTAGATAGTAATGGTGACTTTTGTATACTTACATTTCGAAAGGGATACAGAGCTGTCGAGGGGATAATAGATTCCCAAAATGGCTTACTTTCATCAAGCTGCCAGGAACCCTATAATGATGAATAGAAACAACAGATTCAAGGGACTACAGCCTGACTTTACACTTTAAAGAGTCTAAATCTCAAATTTCAGAAAAATCCATGGAGAACCGAACGAATGAGAACCAAAACAAAGTGGAAGATGTGTCGAGCGTGACATTGAGTTCGGGGGAGAGCATGCCGTCGACTCGGCATGTAATGCAAGCACTGTTGCCTGGGCCGTCCAAGCCGTACCTGGCTGCAGTGCCGACTTGCAGCTTCTCTGTGACAACACAGTGACTGATGGTTGAACTATCCCTCATTTCCTCGGTCGCTGCCCAATGAGCTCAGTAAAATGGTTAAAAATCCCAGAAATTCTCCATAAGGGTTTTTAGCCTGTAGAAATTCAGCTGTGTACTCAGAAGAATAATATTCAAAGAAATTGTGGAGTTATTCCTGTTTTGATCAAAATGGAACTATCCCTAACAACCATAGTGTGAAAAGAATTGCGCTTTCATAATGCAAATGCCCCCTGATGATGGTGCCCTGCACATTCAGTGTTATTTAATTTCTACAGCTCATACTTGCTGGTTTTACAAACAACTGACCCCGGGCTTACTCTAGTAGCATTCAATGTCACTGCAGTAAGTTCGATCTGTCTGATTCTGGAGCACAACAAAGGGGCAAGGTGGACATGTTGGGCTTACTGCAGGTGAATGCTTGGAGTATACTGATATATACATTCACCCTTGCACAAAGAAATCATATCTATCTGCTGTATTATATATATGCATTGATTCTTCTGAAATGGACGACATCTATTTTCCATGGCTTGCTCCTGCCATATCAATGCTGTAAGCTTTGCGCAGGTAAAGGTCAAGTCAATGGTCCTTTGCAGGGTAACAATGTAGTAATTGGTGCGCATAAATGTCTAGCCTGGTATTTACCGCAGTTGCGGCACATCATAGTAGTAATCTTCACCAATACAGCATGGCATTTGTGCCAGGCATTGAGCGGCTATTTGCTGTTCAATACTCCTACTTGCCCGTACTATGTCCAGGTTCACAGTGGGTGGACAATTACATATGGATCCCTATTTGTAGCGATGCAAGGTTTACAGCACTTACAAAGCAAATAAATCTGGTCCTTTCATGCAATGCTTACAGAATGTTAGCCAGAATAAATATGGTATGCTGGTCCTTGAGCAGGCAAGGCTGCAGAGATCGCAGGATATGTTCGCTACAGCAGATAAACACAGTCCCTTCCAAGATTTACTGCCTATAAGTGTAGCGGGGCTGTCACTGCATCGCTCCAGTCCATGCATTCCATCATTCCACACTTGCCATATTCTTGTATTCATATCTATATTCATTATAATCCCTAGACCCCCAATCTATTTGCTCATTCATTTTGTTAATTGCTATTGTAGATGCCCGATCATTACATATACCCTACACTACTATAAAAGCCAGCTTGTACGTAGAGTAGGGAAGTCCTTCTTGAATCGACACTTTAACCTTGTCATTTGTCTGGCCAAGCACTCAGTGAGTTAGATTTCCACAAAGCTAACCTTTCTCTTTCCCCTTGTGCTCTTGTACTGCGTAACTCCGCCGCAGATACGTTACATATTTTTGACAAGCAAACTCTGTGTCTCAACATCCTACGGGTCCCCTCAAGTCTGATCAACTTGAGTCTCCTCTGGTGTCATTTACACAAAGGTTTGTTTCGTTGAATTCTCTCAAATTGACTGTTTGGTTTCAGATACTTTATTTGTGTCCTCAGTTAAGTACTTTCTTCCTTTCGCACTTATGTTTTTAGGTTCTATCTCAGGTGAGGGTTTGCGCAAGCCCATGGCATCAGGTAAGTACCATTTTTTGTCTCATCGCTCCCAGATCAATGAGCGGGAGTCAGGGTTGCTTAACCCTGGGTCACATCCTATGCAGGAGAGCGTTCCGAGCGAGGCTCGAGGCCCCAGAGGGGGTTCAACTCCAGAGGGAGTGCAGTGGCCAACATTGAGGCCTGCAGTTTTGTGCAATGACCAGAGCGTCTTGGACATGGACCTACCTGAAGCTGACGAGCACAGTCAGGTAGCAGCAGGAGCAGGAATGCTTCCTGAATCCCAGAGTTATGGTAATTTTAATAGTAATAGAAATTTTAATAATTCTCTTACTCGCAATCGATTTATGGTGGAGGCAAATTCTGCCTCTGGTCCTGAACATACTTCCTATCAAGCTTCTCCTGAGACGCCGAACAGAAATTATGTCAATACAGATCCCTCTTATTACAAAGGCAAATCTATAGACCCAAGAAATTGGGGGGCGGCAAATCTCAGTAATGACGAGACTGATCGGGACATTCAAATGCAAATTTATGAAAGCTTAAGAGACCCTGACATTCAAAAGCAATGGCAATTGTTTTTAAAATGGCAGCAATTCATGAAGTGGTATGATAATGAAGACCAAAATGATGCACAGGTACCTATGGTAAAGGAGATCGACACTCCTAGGAACTCCTGTCAGCCTTCTGTCCAAATTAAAGAATCTTTGAATAGACAATCTGTGAATCATTATGCCCATAACGCAACTAGTGAATTAAGGCCTGAGTCTGTGGCTGATCGTATTGTCAATCTGACAAATAGTTCAGGTCGCCGTTCTGCTTCAATTGCACAAGCTCACCCTTATGCTGACAGACCTAGTGACTTCATTGCACAGGACAGTCGACTTGGAAAATCCATGTTCGGAATGCACATGGACAGCCAGCCTAGATATGTCACTGAGCTGTGGCCCGGTTCTAATGCTGTTGGTATTGAAGAACAGAATCCTCTATACAAAACGAATATAAAGCCTATTCCACCATCTGTGTATGGCGGAGCAATGAGTGTCCGTGAGTTCATGCAATTTGTCAAACAAGCTAGTCAATATGAAGAAGACGGCAATGTACCAATTCATAGGGAGGTAGACATTGTGTCAAATTTCCTCAAAGGGAATGCATACAATTTTTATGAACGCACTTGTGGTGATTACCCTGAGAGATGGACCTTTCAGAAATTCTTTATTCATCTATATGATTACATTTTCCCATTGAGTTTCCGTACAGAGCAATGTTGTAAACTTCGTCATTGCAGCCAAGGAAGTCATAGGGTTTGAGACTATGTTGGTTATTTCCAAGATTTGTGTGATACTATTGGTACAATTGAGGAACAAGAAAAAGTTTCATTGCTATGGGATGGCTTTAATGATTATATTGCCACCGGATTGTACACCCGGAATCTTCACCCTGAACGTTCTAGCTTTGCTGAAGTGGCAGAACATGCCGAAGTTCTTGAGCTAATTGAAGAAGTAAAACAAAAGTATATGGAGGATTCAGGTGAACAATCTGACTGTAGAGATGCATATTCATCTAGCAGTGATACTGATTATTCTGATAATAGAGGGCAATCTGGGCTTAATGATCCATTTTACCATGATCCAAGTGAGCCAGCCAAAAGCCATGATAATTTTTCCGACTGTAATTCTGACCAGAATGAGACATCTGGAGGGTGTGAAAATTTCTCCGACTATGAGTGTGATCGGAGTGGTACATCTGGAGAGCATACCAATGATGATTTTATTAATCAGGGACAAGAAAACAATTTCGCCGATCAACAGTATGCCTACAATCAGGGACAGACCTGGAGGCAGCGCCGAAATAGATTGTCTGCCGAGGAACACAGTCGTTATCTTGCAGAGAGACGATGTTTCACTTGTGGTAATATTGGGCATATTTCTAGATTTTGTGTAAATGATAACTCTGTGAATTCAGATGAGCATTTGCCGAGTACTCTATTCTCAAGCAATAATATGGAGTTTGAACTATTAGACAGTGATTACATGGACGAGCCTGTGATAGAATTGACTGTTGATGCTATTAACTGGTTTGAAGATGTAGAGGCTACATACTACAGCGATGAGTCAGATGACTGGCAACCTGAGGAAAGCGATGAACTTACTGATTCCAAGGATAAGGAGGAAGATTTAGGCTTTGATCCTATGACGGAGCTGCAGGATATTGACGTGTCCGACAGTGAAACTGAGTATGGATATGAGTCTGACTCTAATATATCGGATGAAAGTAGTACCACTTACCTTATGGATACCCAGAATCTCACTTTTCAGGAGTCTTCATATCCAAGTTGCTCCGAGAGTCTAAGACGTAGTTTGACAGATGACAACGACAGTCAATCATTGAGTTATCCCACTTATTTTGATAGTAAACCATTTGCGTTGACACCTAAAGTGGTGAATTGCGAGCCAATTGAAATGGATATTCATACAGTGATGAGTCCAGAAAATAAGAAAGGTTCTGATGTAGCTGCAAGTGCCGAAACTCAAACAGAAAATGAGTACACAAGACATTCCAATTGGCCGAAAGATGAATCTATTGACCTTGGTCAGTATGAAGTTGGCCGGAATGGGAAAGTAGGTGAAGTACCGTCCTACGGCCGATGTCTCCCATCATCACATTGGTCGAATGATAAATCCGTAGTCGGAATCTTGCCAACAAGTGCTATATCTGGGTCATTAGTATGAGACCGATGCAATAAAAGTTCAACTGATTTCATTGATTGGTGCGATGATTGTCTGGAGGGCGAGTTACATTGTGACTTTAGGCGAGATAAAGCTGAACTTTTATTTCTAAATGGGGCAAATCTGGCATTTGCGATTATGAACCCTTGCCCTATTTGGATTGCATCGGATGAAAGTGCTATCAGTTTGTATGGTGCAGCAGCACGAGAATTTGTCTGTGAGAAAGAAAAATTTTCGGTCTTTTGCTCTTATGAATCAAAGACAGTTCAGCGGAACTGTGTTGTTCTGGAAACCCAGCCATATATGCAATTTCACAAGAGCTGGAAAATAGCAGAGAGCAGTTCTACAGCCAATGTCTTCACTCAACACACTGGCTGAAAGATAAATCCATACTAGTCAAAATCTTGTCCGAACGTTCTATGTCTGGTTCGATAGTACGAGACCTGTTTGATCAGAGTTTAATTGATTATATTACTCAATGTGATAATCCTCTGGAGGGCGAGTTATATGGTACCTTCAGATTGTACAGAGAGGAATGTTTCCCCAATCTGTATTTGTTATGTCCGATTGTGACCGATGATTTTGATTCTATCTGTATCGAGTCAGATGGATATGCTACAAATTTGTGTGGGGCAGTCATAAAAGAGTTCACTCGGAACAAGTACAAATGTTCAGCTCGCTGCTTTGCCGAATTATCCTCTATTGATTGGAATGCTGAACGGCATTCTGATATTGAAACTCGGTTGCGGCACCAAGATATCTTACAGGGTATTGGATTTACATCAATGATCAATTGCGAAGGAATCTTTTACAATGAAGCGCTGTCCAAGCTGGGTTGGGGACCCCCTGATATGAAAATTGTTCCCAAATGGAGTTTTGAGAATGAAAATATCACTGCTGCTGAGAACGTTATTGCCGCCGCATTTTTACACATGCCGTTGGGCATTGAACCCTTAAATGTGAGAAATTACAATAATTACTGCGCTCATAATTTGAACAGTCCAACCGCAGTCTACACCCCAATATTGTTGGTCAGAATTGCAGTTGAATGTGACGTTCCAGGTTCTGTCTACGCTAGCAAGACAGAGTTGCGGTACAGTTCGTGCACACTTATAAGAAATATTGTTGCTGAGAAAACGCACACGAGTCAAGCAATTCAAAGTCGAAGATACCATAGAAACCTCAGCTGTATTGAGTCTCAGTCCATCAATGAATTGTTTGAAATCACTGAAGTAGCAGATTGCATTTCCGCTTCGGCGACACTTAAAATTGGGGAATGGCTCCTGGCTGTCTATCCGCCATTTCCCACTCGAGGTTTCATACAATGGCGCATAGATATTGATATTAAATGTGTAGCTTTAGATCAACACATTAGCGGCTCAGAGCTTAACGCTGTTGAACAAAGGCTTCAGCATTGTTGCAATTTAAGTGAAGAAATTGATGTTCTAATTTTAGTTACAGAGTTCTTTCTTCGTTCAGCCACATCTGAACTTACCTCTGGGATGGAGGGCAGGCAGCGCAGAATTTGTGTGACTTCATCCTGCCCCACATTCTTCACTCCTTCATTATCCCCCCTCTTCCTGTTTAATCACCATCACTCTTATCCACTCCCTTTGCTGTCTCAAATGCTTCTATCTTTGACTCAATACCACTCAGACGGCACTCACTCCCAGCTCATACCCAGTCAGCTTAACTTCCCCATGAACACCCTTCCCAAAGATTGTGTTGTTGTGGTTCCTTTCATCCCTGTTGCATTGGTTAATGGTTGGAGCGCTCTGAACCAAATTGGCTATGTGCACCTCAAATCCGTTATCATCCTCTTTGCATTGCAAGGTGCCTGCCATGTTATCACTACTGCCCCTTCATCATTATCTCCCCATACCAGCCATCACTTTGCTGTAATTCAAACTCTGGAGATACCACACATGCATTGCCCAATGCTACCCACTAGCTCCTCTTCCACAGCCATCACAGACATTCTCACTGGGACATTTTTGGTGCGAGATTCCGTTGCAATCTCGGGAGGGCGTATGTAGTGGGGCTGTCACTGCGTCGCTCCAGTCCATGCATTCCATCATTCCACACTTGCCATATTCTCGTATTCATATCTATATTCATTATAATCCCTAGACCCCCAATCTATTTGCTCATTCATTTTGTTAATTGCTATTGTAGATGCCCGATCATTACATATACCCTACACTACTATAAAAGCCAGCTGGTATGTAGAGTAGGGAAGTCCTTCTTGAATCGACACTTTAACCTTGTCATTTGTCTGGCCAAGCACTCAGTGAGTTAGATTTCCACAAAACTAACCTTTCTCTTTCCCCTTGTGCTCTCGTACTGCGTAACTCCATCGCAGATATGTTACAATAAGAAACAGATGCTGTCCCTCCATGCAGGGATTGCAGGATATGCTAGCTATAGGACATAAATGCTGCCCCTCCATGTAAGGATGGCAGCATATGTTAGCTATAGGAAATAGATGCCGGCTCTTCATGCAAGGATGGCAGCATATGTTAACTGTAGGAATTAGATGCTGTCCCTCCATGCAAGAATTACAACATATGTTAGCTATAGGAAATAGATGCTGTTCTTCCATGTGAGGATTACATCAGATTACGACATATGGTAACTATAGGAAATGGATGCTGTCTGTCCATGCAAGGATTGCCCATATGTGGGATATGACAAACATATGCTATTTCCTCATACAAGGATCATAGCATGTATTGGATATGTTAAATGTATAATGTCCCTCTATGCAGGAATTCCAGCATACTTGCCAGCATATGTTAGCTATAGCAAATGAATGCTGTCCATCCATGCAAGGATTACAGCATATGTTGGCTATAAGAATTTAGAAATGGATACTGTCCCTCCTTACAAGGATTACAATGTATGGCAACTATAGGAAATGGATGCTGTCTGTCCATGCAAGGATCACAGCATATGTTGGCTATGATACTGTCCTTCCATGCCATGCAAGGATTGCCCATATGTTCACTACAACAAATAGATGCTGTCCCTCCATGCAATTACAACATATGTCAGCTATAGGAAATAGATGCTGTTCCTCCATACAAGGATTATAGCATATAGTAACTATAGAAAATAGATGCTGTCCGTCCATGCAAGGATTGCAGCAGGATATGATACTGTCCTTCCATGCCAGAATTGCCTATATGTTGGCTACAACAAATATATGCTGCCTCCTCATACAAATATCATAGTATGTATTGGATATGCTATTAAATGTATAATGTCCCTCTATGCAGGAATTCCAGCATATTTGCCAGCATATATTAACTGTAGGAAATAGATGCTGTCCCTCCATGCAAAGATTACAACATATGTAAACTGTAAGAAATAGATGCTGTCCCTCTATGCAAGAATTACAGCATATGTTAGATATAAGAAATGGATACTGTCCCTCTATAAGGTAGGGGATGAGCAAACCCGTCAAACCCCACATGACTGATGATGCCGCTTCTTATCCGGTAATTTTCCAAGCGCTAATGTAAAATCATTTAATATCTTTACTTAGAGTCAATTTCTCCCAAATCGCTGCCTACAATCTCTTCAGATATATGTCAGGATGTTATGCCTTTTTTTCCAGTTTTTTTGACACGCATTTGACCGAGTTATTTCCAATTCTTCATCAAGTAACATGGCTTTCCAATACCTCAAGTGAAATAAGTACATCAATGACAAGAATTGCCTACTAGAATCACTACAAACGACATTATTTCTTTGACAGTGATAATAATAACCAAGAGACTCTTGAGATATGTGTCAAAGCGGCCTCCTGGATTAAGCTTTTTGTTTCTTCTCACCTTGTTTTCATCGCTGCCGGATGGTCAGACGTAAAGGCTTTATTGCAAAGCGCATACAAAATCTAGGAAATGGGTTAGAGAAAGCTATAGAGAGGTTGTCACCACGGAAGAAGCAAAAAAAAGAAGAAAAGGTGTGTTCCTGTGTAACATTAAAGACAAGTTCGCAGAATTTCTTTATTTTTTCACTCAGAAGCCAGCCGCAAGTGAAACCGATTCCACTCGAGCGAGTTCAATTTGTGTAGATGTATTTGAAGATACTACCAATCAAAGTCCTTTGTGCACAAGATTCCGAATAGAGCAGATTCCTGAGCCAGTAGCACCATCATCTCCCATGAAGTCTTATTGCCTCCAATTTCCTCTTGCATTACAACTACAGGAGAGAATCAGTCCAAAGAAAAAATCAACCAAAGTGCAACATCCTGGCCCTTCTGACTCCAATGACAATCTGTCTTTATTGATATGTCGTTGCCTAGGAAGATCTGTTCCCATCAATGCATTTATGTTGGACACAGGCTCAAATGCATCAATTAACAACTTGACGCATAATCTTCCTGCTGATCGAGCTTCTATCTTCTCTTCCGTACCATCAGTTTGTACAGAGGAGCAGATGGACAGGCTATCTGAGTCGAATTCTTCCATACGTGCTGCAAAGAATCAACATCATAAGCAAAATCAGAAAGAGAGAGAGAGCACACAAAAAGAGGGGAAGAAGCAAGATAGAGTTGCTGAATGCCTTTCCAATGGCAAGCTCCATGAAGCACCTTCGGTTGAATTGGTGCAGGATGCAGTTGCAGACTTACTAGCTCATCTCAAAGGAGCACCTCAAGGGAAAAGCGGCAGATACAAACATGCGCACATTGACTTCTTCACATCGGAAAAGCTTCAAGGGATTTGAGCATTTCTTAAGCTTTATAGTGATCCACTGTCTAAAACCTATGGTCAGTGGCAAGCTTCATTGGTACAGGCAGCAATCACACTTGGGCGAGGGAGATACTGTGCATGGCAACTACAAATTCTGGCTCAAGCATATATCTCTGACCGTAAATTGCTCCCAAATAATCCATAAGGTCAATGGACAACTACCATGCTTGTGGATGAAGATCTTCTGAATGATGTTAGCCTTTATCTCCAGGAATTAAGTGACAAAATTACCCCCTAAAAGCTCGTTGAATTCCTTGCATGTCCAGATATTATAGAAAGGCATTCTATAGACAGGGCTATCAGCATCTGCACAGCTTGTAGATATCTTACTATTGATTTGCGGAGCCAGTCAAAGGACAATATAAAGATGGACACAAGAGGCCTGATGTAGTCTTGGACCATGATAAACGCTTCATTCCTAAAATGCAACTCCTTCTTCTTTGCTCAATGACATTCAATCCAGAAGGCCTGCCGCTCCCTCTCACTTCCATTAACGGCAGACACATTATCATCTGGTACCACAATGAGACCATCTTCTATGCCCATGATCGTCATCATAAGACGTGGCATCACAAAGACTCCAATTTGAAGCTGAATGCAAAAGGCAAGGGTTACACTTATGATTGTAGACTACATTTCAGCAGACTTTGGGTTCCTTGTCAGTCCAGATGGTGAAGACAGAGCATGTCGGATATTTAAGCCTGGAAAGAACAAGGATGGTTATTTCACGGCAGAAGATATCAGGGCACAGGCTAATCATGCGATGGATATCCTTACCAGGTGGTGGCCTGAATATGAATATGTGTTCATTTATGACAATGCGACAACTCATTTGAAATGGCCGGATGGATCCTTATCAGCCCGCAAAATGCCTCGCGGCCCTTCAAATACATTTTTTGCTGAGGCCACAGAGTTTGATGCAAACCGTAGACCTGTTTACCAGAGCGATGGCAAGCTTTCAAAGGTCAAGATCAGGATGGGCCCAGCACAATTTGCTAATGGTGATTCACAAGATTTCTATTTTCCGGATGGTCATTCACTAGCTGGACTATTCAAAGGAATGGACATTATATTGCAGGAGCATGGTATTGACACATCAAATATCAAACATGCGACATGCAAAAATTTCCGCTGCCATGCACATGCCACAGACTGCTGTGTGCGGCGTATCCTATTCAACCAGCGGGATTTTGTGGATGTCGATTCCATCCTTGAAACGCAGTGCAAGGAGCGAGGGTTTTCCGTTGCATTTCTTCCCAAGTTCCACTGTGAGCTGAATCCCATTGAACAGTGTTGGGGGTATGCAAAGTGAATCTATCATTTTTGTCCTGAATCAAAGCGGGAAGATGATCTGCACCAAAATGCTCTCGAGTCTCTTGACCAGATTCCACTCATCTCTATTCGCCGGTAAGCATTTGATTGATTATCATTTAAATATACAGTTTCTCATTACTCTTGTAAAGATTTACAACTCGAACACATCGCTTCATGGATGCTTATGCTCGAGGCTTGGGCTAGTCGGAAATACAGGGGCCACCGCGTGCTCCCTGAGGGGATAATGAATGAGCTGCTCGATGCAGACATTTCTTGATGCATACACAACTCTCAGTTCAGCTAAATTAACTGTAAATATTATTTTTCACCTGTAGCATAGGTATTACACTCTGTATTTGTACATAGTCATATCTTGTAAACAAAAATTTGGAAATAACTCGGTCAAATGCGTGTCAAAAAAACCGGAAAAAAAGGCATAACATCCTGACATATATCTGAAGAGAATGTACTAAGGGTCATCAAAAGTATCCGGCGCATATTAAATTAAGTCAATGTAACTTCGCACATTAAAAATTTTGTTTGTGCTCATTCTTACTCTCAACTGCCCCAATGCATATTTGCTTTGGTAAAGTAGATAACATTAAGAAATACAGGAATTCTGTGTACTCAGTATTTGGTGTGAGCCCCCTTCACCTTGATAATAGCCTCCATAATATGATCCAACCTGTTAATATACTTGTCAACATCCTCGACTGCAATCTCATCCCAGACTTTGTGCACAGCTGCAATCAGCTGTTGTAAAGTGTTTGGGTGATGACCAAGAGCCCTGATACCCTTTTTGAGTTCATGCCGGACCAGTTCAATGGGGTTGACATCGGGGGAAGAAGGCGGGTGTGGGAAGATGGAGATGCCATGGTCAGCGAGCCAGTTTTTTGTTCATTTGGCAGCATGGGCAGGTGCGCCATCTTGTTGGAATGATACATCCCCCCTCTCCAATGGCATAGCAGTCCAAAATGGCAGCAACACTGGCTCGAGCACCTGGTTTTCATAGATTTCTGCATTGATCCCTCCCTTTTTGCCGCCATCATATTCCATGACCCACAGCGGTCCCATCTGCCCCTTCATAATGCAACCCCAGATCATAACACGAAGGCTAGACTGCTTAAATGTTGGAATCAAACAGTCCTCATCAAATTCCTCATCAGCTCGGCGTGTTATATAGACTCAGCCACTCTGGTCATCCAGGTAGATATAACATTCATCAGACCAAATGACTCTGGATGTTTCAAAACCCTTCTGCTCCTCTGCCCATGCTAACCTCTTCTTCTTCTGAGTCTCCTTAAGCAATGGAACCTTTCTCCCAACCCTCCTATGATATCCTTCTGCTGCAAGAAGACGCCAAACAGTGGACTCACTGACATTGAGATCCAGGTCAGTAGCAAGCTCTTGAAAGGGCTGTCAGCAGTTGGCTCGTGCATGTCTGACAAGCTTTCGGGTGCCTTTCTTTGTGATTTTTCTTGGGCGGCCACTGCAAGGCTTGTTCAATGTAGAACCTGTCTTTTTGTATTTTGTCCAAATATCACTGGCTGTAGTTCTCGGAATTCCAACATGTTCTGCAGCAGCAGTGATAGTATTTCCTCCTTCAATGTAGCCAATAAGCCTGTTCTTAGTTGGAGAGTGGTGCTCAGTAGCAGGCATTGTGAATGTACAGGATGGAGATGTGTATAATAAACAAAACTTTCAATGCGTCGTGCTGCTTCACACCCCACGTGATGGATACTTTTGATGACCCTGAGTAGGCGGGGATTTGGGAGAAATTGACTCTAAGTAAAGATATTAAATGATTTTGCATTAGTGCTTGGAAAATTACCAGATAAGGAGCGGCATCATCAGTCATGTGGGGGCTCATCCCCTACCTTACAAGGAATACAGCATATGTTAACTACAGGAAATAGATGCTGTCCCTTCATACAAGGAATACAGCATACAAGCCCTTAAAATTACAGGAAATTACAGAGATATTGGCAATAGATCTTCAGAATCAGACTATGAAAAACAGGACTAGTATGAGGCCAAAGTTGCATGTCATAATTGATTTCAGCCTAGTAATGGTGGGCACAGATGATATTGTGCAATTTGTGCATGCCTCAGTTAAAGAATTTTTCTTACAAAGTCATTCATTGACTCAAATGAAGGACTTATTTGAATTCAATTGGCTTCTGGCTAATGAAGTTATAGCCCAGACATGTTTTGTCTATATTATGCATATTAATGATAGGGATCTTGATTTTGCCATTGACAAGATGTTTCCATTAGTGCTCTATGCAGTAGAGTATGGGGTGGTGCATGCAAAGTGCATCGAGGGCAGAGAACAACACAGTCAAATTAAAAGCCTGATCAAGGATATACTAGATGATGGAAACCCAATATTTCAAAGATGGGCAAAAATATATGATAATATACCTGATTGGTATAATAGAAGCTTTCATGACACAAAAATCACTACCGCCTTATATTATGCAGCCCTACACGGATTGATAAGTATAGTGGAAAGTATTCTGGTGGGAAAAAAAAACTGCTCTTAATGACATCTCGACTGTAATTGAATTTGTAAATTCACCAGGGGGAAAATTTGGGAGTGCACTACAAGCAGCAGCAGTCAAGGGACATTGTGGAGTTGTGAAGTTGTGAAGTTGAAAATGGGGCTTATATTAATGCTCAAGTTGGAAACAAGTGTAATGCTCTTCTTAATGCTGCATCAAATGGCCATCAAGCTATTGTAAAACTACTTCTTAAGAGTGGTGCTGATCTTAAACAGTGGGATGCTCTCCATGCAGCTGCATTGAATGGCCATGAAGCAATTGTGAGGTTACTGCTCAAAAATGGAGCTGCTGTTGACAGGGCTACTGCACTCTATGCAGGCATATTGAGTGGAAATAAGGCAGTTGTAGAACTTCTTCTTGAAAACAGTTCTAATGTCAATTTGATGGATAATTTTTGGGGAAGTCCACTTCAGCTGGCTGCATCAAAAGGCTATGAAAAACTGGTAATGTTACTGCTTGTACATGGTGCTGAAGTCAATGCTCAAGGTGGACATCTAGCCTCTGCTCTCCAAGAGGCTGCATCATGTAGTAATGAAGCAATTGTCAAGGTGCTACTTGAAAATGATGCTGCAGTAAATGTTCAGGGTAGTTTTCGTGGAAATCCTCTTGTCAGGGCTGTCGATGAAAAACATGTAGCAATTATACATCTACTACTTAAAAATGGTGCTGATATTGATGCTCAGGGAGGTCATTATGGAAATGCACTGCAGACTGTTGTATCAATGAGGGCAGAAGACGTAGTAAATCTACTGCTTGAAAAAGGAGCAAATGTCAATGCTCAGATCGGCAAGGGTGGGAATGCCCTCCGGAATGCTGTCTCAATGGGTAATCAAGCAATTGTAAAATTGTTACTTCAGAGCAGTGCTGATTTCAAAGCTCAGGGGAGTAATGATAGAAGTACACTTCAGCTAGCTATATTAAACCATGATAAGTCAATGGTAAAACTTCTTCTGGATAACGGTGCCAACATCAATGCCCAAAACAGTCATGATCATCTTAGTGCCCTTCAGTTGGCTGTAATGAAGGACAATGAACTGATTGTAAGACTGCTGCCTAAAAATGGTGCTGAGGTTACTGCTGAGGCCATCTATTACGGTGATGAACTCCGGACAGCTGTATTAAATGACAGTCAAGCGCTAGTAACATTATTACTTGAAAATGGCGCTGATGTCAATGCTGAGGGTAATAATAATCAAAATGCCCTCCAGACAGCTATATCAAGGGGAAACCAAGCATTCGTCAAACTGCTGCTTGAAAATGGTGCTCGAGTCAATAACCGGGACAGTACTTATGGAAATACCCTCCAGAGAGCTGTAGCAAGTAACGAGAATACTTAATGCATACTCTTGCAAACTTTGACAATTTCAAGCTATACAAGCACCTTGGCCCTCAATTGTTCCCGAATCTGTGGTTAGCCTCTATTAAAAGATTTTAACCCCTAACTTCATCAGACGCATTGTAATCCTATACTGTGCGTCGGTAATAATCAGAGTTGATACATTGTAGTTCGCTTTCCCGCGCAAGGCGGTGTTAGTGTCGTTATTGTACTTGTTAAATCCAACGCGTAGATGCGTATGGACATGTGACCGTTCCGAATAGGTGTCCTGAAGTTCTTTTCTCCTGAATATACTTCCGTGGTATTTGTCCTATCTCTCCCGTTTCACAATAGTTCTTCCTATCTATTTACAAATTATTTTTCCTATTTATATTTCATGTTTTCGCCGTGACACCCTCAGAACTTCTCCTACGTTCTGAGGTCTTCGTGTACTTACGTAGAACTATAGATTTAACAGTACTAACTATACAGCTCATATGTAAGCAGGCAACGCAAATGGAAGTAAAAGAGAGAAAGAGATTGTTCCAATCGGGAAGTATCAAAGCTGGTTTTGCTGAACGACGCAGCTCCGGGGCCAACAATTGAAAGTTCCTCATTTCTCCCAACTTAATACCTTGTTTTCCATCGCGAGCAGGTCTCGTTCAATAGGATGTAAAGCTAGCCATGCCTCGCTGCAAGATTTGACTAATTTTTCTACTTGCATAAAGCGTAAATATTCTGTTGCTACAGTATACATACTCTGAGTTAACTGTGCTACAGGAACCCTGATTTAATCCTGTCTTGATGGCTCTTGATCAGTGGATGACGTCGTTCTCGCAGTGTCCGTCATCACTGCTGGCCACCACCGTTGCTATTTACGCTCCGCACTTAGCACCAGTGTCACGTCTTCGACGAGCCACATGAACAGGAAATCTCTGGATCATACCAAATGTGGGTATTGTTGCAAAATTTACATTCCTTCAATTATACATGTATCCTTTGTGCAAGTACGTCGAACACGACCAAAGTCGTAATCCGATCGCCAGTTGGAGAGAGCCTCGCCTACGATGCGGTTTCAGAATAGTTCCGAACCGTTTCCGGACTTTACATCTTTCCACTCCAGGCAGATGGAAGCGGACGTTCCTACAACCATGAAACGACCAATTCTCCCATCGGTCCAGTCCCATCTCACTGTGCAGGTGCTACACCAGCGCCGGAATTCATGTTCGTGTTCGCATTCACCCTCCCCTCCCTCCTCTCCTTCCTCCACGCAGCAATCTCCCTAACAACAGCAGCCGCCAACGGAATCATCGCACTCGCAAACAACGGCGTATACACCGCATACTTGTGCTCCGCCGGAAAATACAACATAGCCAACATCCCCGGATGGAAAAACGCCTTGCTCGAAAGCGTCAGCGCTCGAGCCGAGTAGTCCAACAGCGTCTGAAAACTTTCAACATTGATATTGATCTTTCCCAGTTCGACAGTGGAAAAGAGCTCCTGAAGGGCTTTCAATGAGCCTTGGACTTGCGATTGCACTTTTGCGTTCACGGGCATGCCTTCGATTTGGGAGACGAGTTTAACGGTGCTGCGAAGGGTGTCGTGGCTCCGTAACACGCTTTCGTGTGTTCGTTGGTGGAGGAGGGTGTCAATTTGCCATTGCGAGAGTGATGACGATGAGGGAGATGGGGATATAGATGGAGGTAGTCGAGGGAACCCGAGAAGAGTTAGAAGCTGGCGAGAGAACGCCGAAAAGGATGGGCGCAGGTCATCCGAGGTCAGGTGGAGGGAAGAAGGTGGAGGCTGTGGGAGGTTCAGAATGACGATACCACCCCATTGAGGGATGAGGAATGCGCTCGAGGCGCCTGGGGTTCCGTCGGCATTCAGGATACTCAGTGGTCGCCGTTGAGCGGATGGAATGAAAAGGACAAAGTGAAGGACGGGATCATTCGATGAGCTGGAGGCTGAAGTAGAGGGGGTGGTCAGACAGGAAATAAAGCTGAGGGTATAAGCACGTACACAGCGTCCATTCTGCAGAATTAATGAAAACTGTCAAATCCTCCTGCGTAAGACCAAACGTCCCGTCGGGGAGAGACTGAGGCTCAAAGGCCAACGGGGCATGAAATTGGACTTGCGACTCGATGGTAAAGTTGTGCAGCATGCCCAGAGCGGAAGTTATTGGTGATATATGTCCTACAGAACGTTAGCTCATAGGCCTACGTTGTTCAGTTACTTCGTCACCTACTTTCAATGACCTGTCGAATATCCCAACTGCTAATGACCTGACCCGTAGATCCGTCTTCGTTCAAGAGGGTGAAGGAAAGTCGATATCGGGGCGAATACTGAGCCGCTCTTAGGTCCATTTTCGGAGCAATTAGTGAGACCAGTGTGTTTGCGAGGTTGTCAACAGGAACATCAGGCGGATAATATAGCTTTCTTTCTTGGATTTCTAGCTTATCTCCTGGAAGAACGGCATACCCAGAGCCACCAAGCTGACCTCGAGTTCACAGTCAGCATTCAAAGGGGAACTATTCGCGTAAAACACGTACTACATTCTCGTCCAATTGTAGCCGTCACGTCTAGATAATCCGCAGCATTTTGTAAGGTGCGTCGTACAGCATCCACTTGGCTAGAGAACTTTGAATCAAAGCAAACATGTAGTGGAATTCGAAGCCTTTTTTCAGCTTGGGCGTAAACTTGAGATGTAGGCAAAGGCAGGCGTTCGATAGAGGTTGTTTTCCACCACAATGGCAGGGCTAAAATGATGATGATCCAGTATGAGGCTATGATAGATCGTCGTACAGAGTCATTTTGGAAGAATATCGACGAAGGATCCCGAAACCGACTGAAGGGCATGAGAGTCGCGTCCAACGTTGCTTGGCGTTTATTTGAGCGCTGGAGTGCCCCTACTTGGTAGACGCCCAGGGTTTGACTACTTACCGTGACTTGTCAGCGCTGGCCAAGCTCTGAGTTCACAGATGCTCTTTTTAATTGATGCAGTAAAATACTCTTCTACTTCGTAGTTCTCCCCCTGTTCAAAAAAATCTGCCAGTCAGCTTTCCTGGTCTTCATTGTAATCATTACCATCGAAGCTTCAAGGGATTGTTCGTGCAGGGGTGCTTTTGCTCACTCAATCATGCTAATCGATTCTGCGACCACACTAGTGACATTTGCCTCGTAGAACGGCGAGAATCTTTCCACAGAATAGCTTGTTTAAGGTTTGGGCGACACTGCGAAAGGCTCAAGTCCGCTACAGTTTCACCTGCGTATGGACCATCTGCATCATGCCCGATAGGAAGGAGACTTCTTTGAACACGTATTCCATAACTGGGTGTTGTTCAAGAACATAGTGGTATCCTCGTACATCGTTTTCTGATGTGAGGACCGCGAGGGTCTGATGTGAGGTGTTTGGAATGGACTTAACAAGCCGAGCCATACGTCGTATGTCGCATTCAAAGTTCCATATAGACCACATCCGGGACAGAACAAGAAAGGAGAATATCAAGTTGCGAAAAAGTAGAGCTGTAAAAGTAATTGTGCAGAGTCTCAATCGGATCCATAGAATTGAGTGGGAAAGGTAAAATTTACTAATGAGTAGGCTTCGTTCTGCTGGGCCACATATTGTTCATCGAGAGCTTGATGCAATTCAGAGCAGGGGCGGAGTAGAAGAAGGTGTAGGGGGTGTGCAAGAGGAACCGGTTACCGCACCATGCTGGGAGATCTCATTAGTCGTGGCAGTGTTCCTCGACCCCGCTCGCAGAATTGATTGACACCGCCGTTGAGATGGTTCGATTAAACTAAGGGTTTGATGGTGATCAAGCTCAATAGTCACAGAGGGATTAATGACATTGAGGTCGATGATAGGACTTGAGAGGGATTATGTACGTGATGGAGGCTGAGAGAGCCAGGAAGCTTTACGGCCAAGGAGTTTATGAAGGGACCAAAAAAAAACAATTACGATAAATGTTTCCGTTGAGATAGAGAGGCATCAATTGAAAATGTGAGTATGCAGTGTCGGTGATCCTTGCACCGGTCTGCATGTAAGTAGATGAAAGTAAGCTTGACCAAACCAAGGACAAGACGCTGTGCTTTGACTGGATCAAACAAGCTAAGAGTACAGGATAACGACTAGCGCTCTATCCAAATAGACCAATAGACACTACAAGATATAGTATTGGTCCCTGGATACAGAATGGTTATTAGTACGCATATGGTGTATAACTGGCATTCACTAATATCTTCGTACACATGTAATGTAGGAATGTAAAACTCGAGCTAGAATCCACCCATATCAAAGCAAATCCCTTTAAATTATTAATTCCTCGGGTTAGTATTCCTGACTGAGGCCGGGCTCTGGCCGTCTATGAGGGCCCGGCCGACAATTTCTGTGAGCCATGGCCGGGGCTATCTGAGCCGTACCGGGGGCTTTTGAGCCGGGCTGCAGTTGGCACATCACTGAGATTCATATTCATCCTGCCCGCTCCTTCAAACATATTCCGGCGGGGGCCCATACTCTGATCCCGGTGAAGGCCCATACTGGGCCCTCATTCTCATCTCTTCCATTTCTCTCCTCAAATTCTGCACCTCCTCTCTCAACCCAGCCGCGACAGTCGAAGAACCAGCTTCCGAGGATGTTAATGCTGTAACAGAGCTTCCTGGTCCTTGTCTATTTTTACCGGCATTTCTCGGAAGAGCACTTTCTGGTGAAAGAGGCACAGAGCTTGTTGTATACCCAGAAGTAGATGGACGAGGTTGGCTTCCACTGTCCGTGTAAGGCTCGATGTGATATTGGTCCAGCGGCTGCTCTCTAGGCGTGCTCCTCACCTGCTTGGATCCGAAAAGGATAGAAAAGAAGCTTCGTGACGACTTTTCATCTTCATCCAGTCCTATAATTTTCCTAGTATAACGGCGATATAAAAAGACCGCGAGAGCCAGGATAGCGATGAACGCAACCCCTCCAATGACACCTCCAGCAATAGCTCCGGTATTGGACTTTTTTGATTGGGAGCCATTGGTACCGCTGCCAATCTGGGTCGCACTGACGGTTTTATTAGGGAGACTAGAGAAGGGTTTTTCTACCGTTGAGCACAATAATGCTATCAGATCTGAGTTGACACTCACTTGAGCGCTAGTAGAGCGTACATCGCTCCCTGGGCAGGACTACCGCAGATCAGGAAAGGAAAGAATTAACAGAGAATTTAGGTTACTAGAAATTACAGCAACACGGTACCTTGCTGCACCAGTCTGAAGACTCCCATTTGTTATAGAATATGTCGTAGGAAAAACAATAAAAGACTGTCGATTCGAAGCAGCTGTATAGACCCCTGATATCAACGAGTCCCTTGTATTGTTATCAGTCACGGTCCCCGCAGTGAACAGTGTCCAGTGGGACATAGCTGTTTTTTGAGAGCCCTCAAATTGTAAACCGTACACTGAACTTGAAGCTACACAGGAAGGTCATGCGTTAAAGAGATTACTGTTATAATTCACACTTAACTCTCACCTGAATTGGCGAAATTCGAGTACCACGAAGTTTGATTGTCGTAGATCTAGAAGAGATATGAAGTTGAGTAATGATGACGGTTGAATTTGCCAGATCTTACACTCGAATCCACAAGGTTAAACCTTAGGAGCTTGTCAGCGTACAGATTATAGATCAAAGCCCAAGAGCCCAAGTCATTATATGTTGTAGTCAAATGACCGGAAGACCCAGCAAGAATCTGCCACTGGGATACCAAGGAGGTAGCATTTTTCTACAGTCAAGAATCTCGATTTAGTACGAAAGAAAGGATAGGCAGGTGCTAGGAATATACCAAGTAGTTGTTGTGATCATCGGCCTCTCCCACCACTTCACTAATTTTGGCCATGGCTCGGATAGCTAGAATCCCACTGATAGCCAGGTTGGTCATATTGGGGTTGCTTAACCCATCTAACGTACTGCCGGATGAACACCCAGAGTCAGCTGCAAAGTCATTTGTAAAAAGGACACCGGTCGACTCACGCATCATCCGGTTTCGAAGGGTGTTGCTCAATAAGCCATTCGGTCCATTCTCTAAGCGTCGAGTACTGCTCATAATGAGCCAAAGGAAAGAAAAAAAGCGTAGTTATCAGCAGTCGTAACACAGTGCCTTGAGACAGTCCAAAGGCAACCAAGATATGCCTGCCATAAATGGAAGACGTACATATAAAGACAGCAAAGATCCGTCGCCGCTAAAACTCGCATGTGCCCAAACCATAATCAACATTTCGGCTGTATACTCCATCGCCGAAAAGGGATCCGGATTATCATTACCGAATGCGGACGGGAAGTTACTGCCTAGATCTCCCGCAGCAAAATTATCAGCGTACAATGGTGATGACTCGAACTGCAAGAGTGGCTCCAGGAGATAACCAGCCCAAGACAGATTGATATATAGGATCGCAGGAAATGCGGCATATAAAGTTTCCACTGGGTTTGTTCGTCTTCAAATGTCCAAAATGTCAAAGTCAAATGTCAGGTTCAATTACCTACAGTTCAGCAGAAGAACCTACTGAGAGTTTCCAATATCTTTCATGAAAATGAGAATATCGGATTCATTCACTTGTTGATTCGAATCCTTTCCGACAGTGATTTCCATCCCTGCCATAACTTGTCGCGATGCTAAAGAAACCAAGTCTACATACTCGGATGATATGTTGCTTGCGTCTGAAGTAATCTTCTCATCCAGAGCGATTGCCCGGTTGAGAGCGTCCGAGGCGTTGTTCATGAAATCCAACATCTGTGAGATAGATCGACAATAGGTACTTGATCTGCATAGATGTTTAAGGGAAGAAGATATACCGCTGTTGGAACATCATTGTATTTTGTGAAAAAGTAGGGGATACGGTTTTGGTTTCCAGAAATTCTGGTGTAGACTATGTTGGGGTTTCGAACTACACCAATTGCCCAAACCACAGGCGACGATGTAGATTTAATGATGCCCAGATCGTTGCAGAATGCGAGAACCGGCCAACGACTGAAAAGCACATATTATGGAAACCGTTTGTTTTGAAAGGCCCTCGAGAAATTACTCACTCCTGGATGGCACGAAAAGTCGTATCCTGAGTGTTGGCCAGTGTACCGTTGTTAAGGAACGCACTACGGGTGAGAGTATCTTGGCTGGACTGATAAGTAACTCTGTTTCCCTGGTACAGTGTCTGTCAGTTAGTGAACGATAAGCTCAAAAGCCAGGACGCACCTCGTTCAATGATGTGACATGGTAGACTGCTCCATCCTCAGTCATGTTGTTCAATTCGGTCATAAACTCAGGAGGGGAACGCTGAGCTTCATGATAAATGATTGAATTACTTGTAGTGGTATTCCACTGCATGATATCATTAGCGTTAAAGGATATCCATTCTGGTTACATGAGGGATGTAGTGAGTAAGGCTAAAAGCAAAGACAGTGACTGACCTCCGCTGATATCTTCATATACCTGAAGGGAATGAGAATTTCCGTCCGTCGAGGAAGCTTCTAAAAAGATGTAGGTGAATGGGAAGGATTGTAAGAGTAAATCATCAGACTACGCACTAAAATCAGAAACATGGCCAGGTAAAAGTCTGCGCACTCACTTCAATCGGACTCAGAAATGTAATATTTATAGCCATATTCCCGGCCGTAAGATTGAAAATCGTACGAGTGGGAGTAACCTGATAGCTTTCAAGAATTGCATTATTCAGAGTAGCGTTGTTATTCAACGTGAGCCCTTTAGGGTCGCCCTGCCAGAGGTAGGACGCATTGTCAACTCGTAATAATCCGCACCACCCCAAAGTCTAGGAAAGACTTTAGATCAAGCGCAACCTCAAGTGACATGAGTGCGGGACCACGTACGTGTTTCGTTGTCCAGAAATTTGGCCAATTTTGAACCGAATTGTTAGGAGTCGACGTTGAAGTATGAGCCAGGTAGGCCTGGACATAGGGAGACCGAACGGCAAGAGGGATCGCTGGTGGCTGGATAGTTTGGCTCAAAGCAAGCAAGGAGAATTGGCAAGCAAAAGCAAGAAAAAGAATAATCACGAGTGGGCTAGGGCGTTAGAGGGAGGAGGGGACGTTTCGCAGTTCGAATCAAGACTCGATTGAAACTGTCGAAGCATCTGAGGACGGATCGATGACTGATACATCAAGCCGGGAAGCACAGCAGTGACACGACTATGGTCTTGTGAGAACCCCGATTGTACCGGTTAGGCCCTAACTAAGAGTGAGTAACATGATAAACCGTTCGTCGTACTCGTTCCCTATGAGCAAATCAGTCGCCTACCTTTGATGAGAGGAGAACGAGTTTGGTCTGGCACACCAGGAGGAGTTTTGCACGAATGGCGGATTAGCTTGTTTCACCCGCTATGAGGCAGATGACACGGTTACCGAGTTGCGTTACTTACACGGGACGCAAAAGCCATGGCAGTACTCCAGCAGTACTCCGACAGTACTCTATGCACATGATCTTGTGAACTCAATTACTTTTCTTTTCTTTGCGTATATCCAGTATCTACTTGATTTCCTAGTCACGTTGCTTATTTTAAGTAGGAGACAGTTAAAAGCTCTCTATAGCATCAAAAAGGTTTTTGCAATAGCTCAAAATGTCTGCCGTTGACTTACCAGGAGCCCACCAAGTCAGTGCGTTCAGTGAATTTGCTATTTACGCAAAAGAGCCCGATTGAATTGAGTTCGGTCATAAGTCAAGTTATGCTCGGCATGCACCAGCACAAGATGTACTGCCGTGGGTATGCCAGATGTACTGCCATGGCTCTTGCGTCCCGTGTTAATGACTCTGGCATTTTGGGAATACCCGAAAACTTTGTAACTTGGATGCCGATAGATAGATGGGGCGGTTCCCATGTGTGTGGCGGATACTGATACCGGATACCGACTTCATACACGTGATCGTCTGAATAGCGAGTCTGGAATACTGAACGACGCGTACTATTGCGATTCTGCACTTCCTTTTGGCAATACATCTATTTACACATGCAATAAGCTACTTGAGAGTACAACAGAACAGCTTTTTGGATTATATTCGGCAACCTTATGAAGTAGGAACTTTGAACTGCTACACAATGTCAATGATGGGACAACGAGGGATGAAAGGAAGACACGAGCAAGAACATCATTGGAGAGACACGCAGAAGTGGCATAAGCACCTAGGAGTATACGATTGCTTGAGCAAATTACAAAAATCGGAATTTGAGCACTACAATTTGGCAGGTTTGTGCCGAATAATGGTACTAGTCGTGCTCTGCATGAAAATCTTACCGTGATATATATTCGGGTGCGTGGAAAGTGACAGTCCGGTGACACATGCTTTTCAAACTGTGTTTGAAATTTTGTTGATTTTGGTACTATAAACTACACTATATTACAATGGCTTGCATACAACATGACTCTCCAAAGAAGAATTAGCTCATTGGTGCCATTCAGGCTGGAAAGACCATCCCGAAGCTGCAGAACTCTCTGGTATCCCACCTACTACAGCTAAAAAAATCTATGCCTGATTCAATCAGACCGGTAGCACATCTAACTGTCCTTGCAGTGGTTGTCCAAAGAAGATAGATGAAAGGATGGGTCATAAAATTGTTTGGGATGTGCAAAAGAATTAGTGCAAGCCCTTCCAGGAGATAGGAAATGAACAGGAACCAAAAGTGAGAACAACTGCAGTTCAGGAGTTTCTAACCAGTGAAGGGTACTATAGATGGGTTGCAAGAAAGGTTCCATACTTGAATAAGGAGCAGAAGGTGAAGAAGAAGGAATGGGCAATGTTTGTGAAAGAAATTGAGTGGTCAGATGTGATTTGGTCAGACAAGTGTTATGTCTACCTTGGTGACAAGGCTGGCCGAGTCTTTGTTATGCATTGTGAGGATGAGGAATATGAAGAGGATTGCCTGATTCCATCCTTCAAGCAGTCCAGCATTTGTGTGATAATCTGGGCATGCATAATGAAGGGGAAAAAAGGGCCTACCTGTTTATGGGTACGGCTGTTTAAAATACAGACCGTATACTGTGTTCATATTGCCAACCTGTACTGTATATGGTCAATATGGTCGTGAAGCACAAAAGCAAAGTTTTAAAATATTATTATGTAAAACTATTGGAGAAGAATTCCAGCATGTATCAAAAAAGTATAAGAATTACCTCAACAATTCAATCCTTTCCAAATAGTTCTACAATGGTGTTCCAAGCTATACACAACTATTCAGCTCAGGCTCAGCCTGAGTCATGTAATCAACACACATGTTCTAATGCCAATGTATGGTAGCACATCATCAGTGGTATTCACCATATTCACTGCCCTAGACCTGACCTGCAGACCTCTCTGAAAACTCTAACAGAGAAACTGGAAAACCAGGTTGCTGAGGTCAACAAGCAATGATGAATTATAAAGAAGTACAATAGATACTGCATAACAGCTGTGCTGGCTGTACATCAGATGGTCAAATACAGGTATAACCGTACCATATACTGGACTGTATTTTTTTTTTCTCAAGTCATGCTGGTATGGGTACAGAACCGTATACCATCAATGTACAGTTCCAGTTCTGAGCCCTACCTGGGAGGTAGAGGTGGAGGGATGACAGCTTCTTGTTATCAGGAATAGGTTCTAGAGCCAGTTCTTTTGCAGTTCTGGGAAGCTATGAAGTCAGAGAAGGAGGGCTTAGCATTTCAGCAGGATGGCACACCATCTCACACTGCTAAATCAACAAGGGCATGGTTTGACAACCATGGCATTGATGTTTTCCCACACCCACCATCTTCACCCAATCTCAATCCCATTGAATGCATTTGGCACAAGCTAAAAAAGGGCATCAGGGCTCACCCTCATCCTCCTTCGACTATCCAACAACTTGCTATGGCTGTGCAGGAGGTTTGGGAGAATTTGGAGGTCAGAGACATTGACAAACTTGATGCAAAGTGGGCCAACACTAATGCATGGCAGAACTCATGCCCTTTTCAGTAATTGGAACAAATTAAATGCCTCGCAGATCAATGTAAGTAATGAAAACTAACCCAATTGTATAAATTGCAAAAATTGGACCAATTCAAAATTGCCTGCATTGGATCAGGTCAGAGCAGAGACTCAGCATACCATTCCATTCCATGCACTCATGATTAAGTCTTCTGACAAAGTTAACTGAATTACAATGATGGAAATGCACAGTATTTACCTATTTCCCCTATTCAATTTGAGTAATGAAGAATGAGAATAACATAAAGTTGCCTGTTAAGGATCAGGCACAGAATTTACCACCTCTAAACTTGGCATTTCATTTCATTCCATGCACTTGTAATATGTGAATGGTATGGATGACATTGTTGAGGCAGTTTTGAAGGCCAAGGGGGGTCACACAAAGTATTGAGGCTGTAAAGAATTTATTTCAGGTATCTAATACCCTACCTACAATTGTGATAGCACAGAATAGAGATATAGTGACTGTACAAGCTTGAAGAACAGAGGAGAAGCCACAAATTTTCAAGATCACGTGGCACCGGACTGTCACTTTCCATGTGCCCAAGTAGAGAGTGATGAGATGGGTCTAAGAAAATATCAGCGAAAAAATTCAGCTAGCAAAAGCAGCAGGCAGCAGTGCACCTATTCAGTTTCTGATACACCATTGTTGGCTGGAAGATTTCCCAGGCAACTTTAGCATCTCTATCAACCCATAAAACATTTCCAAAGTAGTTTGACTATCAGAGTGAGCATGAGAGCATTGGAAATTTGGAATACATAATGATAAGTGTTTGTTTTGCTGAATTTCAGTTGGGCAAGGTTGTAAGTGCCTAGCATCATTGGTCATGGGCTTGTCACAGGCTACTCAATATCCAAATTTCCTTTTCCATACCTTTTTGAGGATAATTTGTCTCCCTCATTTCTACTACCTTCCATGGCCTCTAAAGTATCTCAAAAAATAAAAAGCACTTATATTTGTCTACCCCCAAAATGCCATGTCCAGAGATTCAGGCCTCAGGCTTTAAAAAGAGGATTATATGATATTCTCTTAGTTTAGAAACAGCGAAATGGGAGGTATCCAAGCAATAGAATGCTGCAATTGCACTTCAGCTTGCATACTAGAATTATGAGAAGCAGAAATGTCACAATAGGAACTTCATAGATTATCTCAAGAGCTCTCTCTTTTCTCTTTCCTTTTTCCCTTTTTTGGAAAATTTCCTTTTGGATCTATTTTTCAAAATCCCACATACACTGGTATTGTGCCAAATAGATGAACTGAGTTCGAGTGATGTCGCAATGACATTTGTTAATCTTCCTATTTCACAGACTTTCAAAACAGAGGGTCCAGCTGTTGTGAAATTTGCAACCTCTTCCTGGCTAATCTGATGACTAGATGGAATTCAACAGACTGTGACTGAACTTACTACACTCAGATTCTCAGATGCATTGAAGGGTGTAATGCATAATTTCCAAGAGTGCCAATGTCGCTGTTGTGGATTGGTTGTGGTCCTGACTTGTGGAGCACTTGTGCCAACTTACAGGAGAAGACAGTACATAAATACCTTCCCACTAGATTTTTTTACAATTCTGGAATGAAATGAAGGAGTTGTCCTTGCACAGTATTGTATGCCATAATTTTCCATCTTTGGGAGTTGTGGGAATACTTCACATAACACCTGTCAAACTTCTCCTCATTTCCCACAGGCAATTTCTCCTTCTCTTTGTTCACTGGCCTACCTGAACTTTTCCTTCACTATTTGGTATAGGTATATTCAAATGTAAAGTAGGATGTAAATATATTCTGGTAGGAAGCAAGAAAGATATGAAAACTTTGCTTTGTCCCAGGGTCACCATATAGAGTAAGTGTTCATATATATACTCAGTGCTCAGTCACCCATGAACAATATTGTCCTCTGTTATTTTAAGTAGACTTGCAGATACCAGGTGTGTGTTTCATTCATCCCTTAGCATATTTATTGGACTTTATTCACCAACCCAACCCCCATCATCTTGAGTTCACTTTTTACTAGCATGTCATTTTGCAGGCCCACCTACAGTGTTTTGGCTGGTTCTTCAGCAGCAAATTGAAGGTCTCATTGGGCCTTCGATGCTAGTTTTTGGGATGTTCACAGCTAAGTAGCTATTTGTTGCTGATGTTATTGGCATTTGGCCAAGAACTGTGTTTTTACCGCTTTTGCAATATCCATAAACCTACTGCCACTTCCAACTTCACAGGAAAGCTGCACCAGACTTGTATACCCTACATACACCTACCATACCCTCTGTACTACCCAGTAACTTGCAAGTTACTGGCAGCAGTGGCAGCAACTGCCTTTTCCCCTCCACTCCACCTACAAACTGGACCTGTACATGTCGATGCTGACACAGGCAACTCCCACTCCATATTCAACCTCTTCATTCTATGCATTCTCAGTCCCTTACCTGTCCTGTCCTGTCTACTCATACCCAAGCCCAGGAACCAGCACAGTACACTACATGCCTCAGACTATGCTCTTACTGTACCTGATCAAACTCAACTGTAAAACTACAGTTAGTAGACAACATGTCTATCTGCTAGTACTAGCTTGAAGAACTTGCAGGTGTGCCTAGGCTGCTGGTCAGAATGCTAATGCTGCCAGCCTCTGTAAGTTCCAAACTATTGGGGCAATTAGATATCTTTATCAGATGCTGTTGTCTTCTGTACTGTACTTCACAGTGTGTACTGTATTGATCTCTCCAAGCCTCTATGGGAGGTGCATGTCTGGCTCTGTATGATACAAAGTGGAGTTGCACTATGTGAAACTCAATGCAATGCATGCCTCAACTGGAAATTGTGGGCTCCTTTGCTGTCACACAAAAATACTCACAGTTGCACTTATAATAGTCTGGGCAGCAGAAGAGTTCTACAGTAAATTGAGGCTGTTACTTATTTACAGCACCTGAATATAAATGTCCAGACTGCAGAATTGTCCTCACCATGTGCGAAGTGCAATGGCCCACCTTCCCATGTGATTCAGACCACATCCCCTCAACACTATTGGAGCAAAAGAGAACTAGAACTGAGTTAGGATTAAGGTTTACTTCAAGTTATTTGGACTGTGGTGCTTGGAATCCTAAAGCAAAAAATGATGTGCTAGTGCCACTCCAGTGACAGATTTTAAAAGGCTCACCTGATCATTTAGGGGCAGTCCTTTTGACTGTGCTTATTGGACAACAATAATTCAGCAGTTTTGATACCCAAAATCTCCTTATATGATTAGTGATTGTCTCTGTTAAGAGAAGGATTGGGCAAGTGCCTCTCACAAAGGAAGATCTGAAAGTAGGAGGTTTGAAAGATCCACTAACAAATAATAATTACAGGGTGTTAACAACATTACTTGGAGAATTTAAACTCCACTTACTTGGCCTTACAAAAGTAGCTTTGTTGCAACAAAGTAACTTTCTTTCCCACACTTGACAGCTAACTTGCTGAGTGTTGGCAAAATGTGATTCTCATTAAAACTTGGTTTCACCACATTTAAGAAGTTATTTGTCACCATTGAAGGTGATATATAGGGATCCCATGTAAATTGTGAGTGTACTGTAGGGCTCAGCACTGTACTGTATACAGGCACAGCCATATTTAATACAGGTCATAAGTTAGCCAGTTTACCATACCCATATTGTAAAATTCAACTTCAAGAAAAATACAGCACAGGAATGGGTCATATATTGTCTGTATACAGTTGTATGCCTGTGAAGGGAAAAATCCTAAGGAAATATGCTATTAATGATTGATCAGTCAAGCCATGCACTATAAACATCAGGAAAAGTACCTTTTTCCCAGAGAGCCAGGGCCAGCCTAGGGACACCCCCCCAATCCTAGGAAACCTCAGGGATCCTGTGAAGCCTGAGTGCAGCCTGAGCTGACCTCAGTGCCCCCAGTGATCCCAGGCTGCCCCAGGGATTCTCAGGATACCTGAGGTTACTTAGGATTGGGGGGGTGTCCCTAGGCTGGCCCTGGCTCTCTGGGCAATAGGGCATTTTTCCTGATGAACCACTCTGTAGCAACCAAATTGCAATCACTGCCCAGTCATCTCCCAATATTTGCATTATTACCATGTGTGCCATCCAAAGTTGTGCTTGAAACTGAACCCTTCAACCACCATTTATTAGTGCCTGAATATTTTCCACCTTATAAGCAAGGAAAAAGATGTCTTTACTTACCAACTTCATATTCTGTCACTATTGGTGAGGCTGAGGCTAGGCTAGTGCAACTAGTCATCTTGAAGGCTATGATGCAATGCAATTTTGAAATTGCATTGCATCATGGGCTCTGAATTTTACTCATTCACATTCAAACATTTAAGGCTGACCTTATACATACTGTATATACCTGTTTGTAAGTCTACTGATAGCTGAGACATATAGGGTCCCCATAAAATAAGATGAGCTCTGTTAAACCGGGCCTGCTTATTATCCCATGGGCATGAAATGGTGGTTTAACTCTGTAAACCAGTTTCCCTAACCCTAAGCTTGCTCTGCTGCCGCCATGAGCAGTTTGAGTGTTTAACTGCATTTAACCCAGTTTAAAATGGTTTAACTAAGGCCTGTCCTATTTCATGTCCCGCTGCCCTCCATGCAATTAGGGCAGTTTAAACTGGTTTAATTTACATTAACCCCTGCAATTTCTGTTTCCTCAGTCTCAATCAGCTTTTCTTTCAGATCCATTGAGCTCAATCACAACTTCATCAATATGTAGACCACAGCAAAAAATCCCATTCAATTCAACAAAATAAAAAAAACAACCAGCACAACATCTGTCATCATTCCAAGGGGCAGAGGCAGGAGCAAGCGATGATAAGAAGATCCGCAAGCTGTTTTCTCATCTCTTGCAAGTCTCTCAGCTCTTCCTGTGCACAATTTTTGTGAGTCTGAGAAATGTTCAAGGCTGCACACACTACGTTGACCTCAGCCTCTGCTGCCTCAATCTCCACCTCCTTCTCCCCAATGGACACTTCCAGGCTTGTGATACATTCCTTAATCTGTGGACCAGTGAATGTAGGAAGATCCAAATGATTTGCAACACTGCGCTCACTGCTTGCATCTACTACAGGAACTTCAGTTAATAAGTCCAACCCCTCAACAAAGTACTCACATTGGAACTGAGCCCAGAATCTGGTATGCTCGTGATCCAGATGGGTGGGACAATCAGAAGTGCCTTCCCAAGTCAGGCCGGCGCAATGAAAATCTGACTGCAGATTATTGAGAAGGCTCCAAGCAACTAATGCATCTGAGACTAGCTGAGGGCTAGGACTCTGCCTGCCCCATCCCCATTCTGAATTTGAGGACATCCCCCAGCCCCTGCCTGTGCCCTCATCCAATGATGAACCCCATCCAAAAGAATTGCCCCATCCTGAAGATTGCCCCCCCCCAGCTGGTGCCAGTTTCCCCCTCCGAAGATGTGCCCAAACCAGAACCAGATGCAGTCGATGACCCAGACAAAGTTGTCAACTGTGTTGCAAATTCATTAGTCCTAGGCAAATGGTAAGAGTGGCCCATTGGAGAAAAAAAAGGAAGACAAGAACCTGCATGATGCAGATTCATGTATACATATGAGAGAACTGATGGAAATCAAGCGCAACCAAATCAAGTGATAGATTGCCAAGCAGACTAGCATGCACTACAAAAAAAGTACAGATACACCCCAGATTCTAAATTACAAGGTAAGTGAGGACATAGCCTTGTCCAACACCGTGTTCTCTGTTTCAGGTAGAATTTGGAGGGACGAATAACTGGCCAGCCCTTGATATGCTGCAGCGTATGCGACAAGTGCATCAGAAAAGTGTGAATAACCACGCTGATGGCCCCCCGAAACACCCTGCGTATACCTTACGACCTGACCAAACCTGAAATATGCATCAGTAAACTAAAATCTTTACACACGCAAGATGTTGACACAGTAGATGTTGGCATCCACAGGCCATTGCCCTACTACGGTCAGCCTCTTCTAAGTGGTTATACATCCTATCCTGTCTTTCAATTGTTAGCTTTTTACATTGTGTTGTTTAATCTTGAATGTGGATGTAATTGTGTTGAAAAACTATTCCGATCTCACACCAGTGACACCACGAGAAGAATGAGCTTTCTACTGAGTTTAACATGGTTTATTTGCATACTGATCAAAACTGAGCTGATTTCAACCCTTCTAGGGGTATTAGTGAGTCATTGATTCAGAAACAGCCTGGCATTGAAAGCAGGTTTAACCGCAAGTCAAACCAGGTTAAACCAGTGATTCTGAGTGTTGTACAGAGTACACTTGGGTTTCTGTGCTGGTTAAACCTGCGTTAAACCGCATTAAACTGCGTTAAACCTGTACATGACCAGTTGTCACTGGCCTGTGGTTTCATCAGTTTAACTCTGATTTCATGGCCATGGTGTATTTGGCTGAGCCTGTTTAACAGTCCTTATCAGTTTACTGGGTCCCCAGCCAGCAGTTGGGTAATGAGATCTAGACCTGGAACCAACACCATACTGTATTACAACTGGTATGGCCATAAACAGCATAGATGAATACAGGTATTGCTGTACCATGGCTATACTGTATCTGATTTTAACAGGCTTTGGATGGTACAGTCACAGTCCTGTATCACAGTACCTGTAAAGATGGACACAGTGCCGAGCCCTAGTGTACTGAGTGAGCTCAACAAGACTTCAACTGCATGCTACTAATGCAATCACTGCAGACATTAGGATAATCCCAAGACTGGAGTTCTAGTAAGCATGGGATCATCCCATTTTACATTGTAGAGTAGACCATCATGGTCTATCCTATCCTTGTACATACCTTCCCAACCTCCCAAAATTTGTTGATCAATGTCTTTGCAGAACTCAGAGTAGTTTGCGTTGAGCTTGAAGAATGTTGTAATCCCTCTCCTCTTAAAGAGTTTCCCCAATGTCACTCCTAACAAGTATAAAAGTTGTGATAAAAATTTGCCCAAGCTCACTGACCTATATTTTTTGTTTTGTTATAATTCCAATCATTATGGAATATATCAAGTTTGTCTTGACAATGTCCATCATTCATATGTTTTGTGCTACCACCTTTACGTTTAGATTCTGACCAGTTTTGCTCAATTGTTTCACCATTAGAGTGGCCCACACCCTTGGTAGTATTGAAAGAATATAGGCAGATACACTTTAGAAGATGGCCTTGGATATGACATTGAGGTATACCGCCCTCAAGCTTGTCTATGAATCCAATGAGTTCAGACTCATTTGGAAACTCCTTTCGAATCCAAGTGCCAAGGTTGATGACATATTGACACCAAATGTCGTATGATAATACCACTTGCAATTGAGCAATTTCATAGCACAGACATTCAATTAGACCATAATCTCCAGCCCCATACCTAGATTTGTATATCAATCTATACAGTGTCAAACAATGTAGTGTATACTCACTTCTCACCTCTATCCAAATCAACCATTTGATGAAAGATTCTGTGGCGAATACACATATAACCAATCACACCAGTGATCACTGTGTTGGTCAATTGCAAGACATTAACAAGTTTAACCATTCTAAGGTGTGAGCAGGAGCTGATCTGTACACAAGCTCATTAGACATATTGATTTGTTCTTAAGACAGAAGCACATACATCTGGAGATTTAGGTATTTCAGGATTTGACATATATTTCCAGTATGGCTCTGCCTCAATGAAGATCAATTTCCCAGCATTCAGAGCTATATCATCAGGGTCATCCAGCTTATTGAGATGAGGCATGGAGTAGCAACCATCCATTCCAAGAAAGAGCATGTATTTGTGCCTGATATTGGAATTTATACTGCCAATGACTGAGAGGTGACCACAAAACTTACATGTCATTAGGACCCGCATTCTTTATTGTTGCAGTATCTGGATTAAATCCAGGCTCTGGACAGCAGGGACAGCAAGTCACAAGCTCACCTGGCCTGCAATATGACACATACCGGTCAATCCCATGAGCTTGACCAGCATGACAAACAGTGGCAAGGTGCTTGTGAACATGACTGACATGCTGGAACTGCCAATAGAAATCCTAGAGAAAGATATAAGCATGAGTCAGGAAACTATTGCTTCAATACAACATACAATTACATCCATAGTTAACACATTATCTGTGAAGCTTTGAAGAGCATGACAGTAGTCATACACTGATATCTTTGATGTTGTGCTGTGAATGTGAAATTGATGTAGTACATCAAATGTGAACACTGTTTCTGGATGATCCATTGTAGCAGGGAAAAGACATTTTTGAAGCAGCTGTTCTGCATCATTCTGTGAACAAGATTGAGAGCAAAGCAAAATTCCACCTCTACTACCTGCCCCCCTGATGCGTGTACAACTCGTATAGGGCAATGTGAGCTTTCCATATGCTCTGGGCATTGCTCTCCTGGGTGTCCAATGGAGAATATATATCCCAGATTTTTGAGGCTATCTGCTTCAAAGAAGCATCCATTGAAGCATTCTATTTTCTCCCAAGGACAGAATTTGTGAGTTTGAACTATGCAGTCTGAACATACAGTGCCCATCATCCAGCATTCAGAGCAACGATAGATGGCAGGATTATTGTGTCCACAGATGTGACAAGCCTTATCAATTGTTTCATCATAATTTTGATTCAGATATGCATTCTGAATGAGAGTGAAATTCTGGATAAGCAGTGTCATATGAACACTCAAACCCCGCACTCAATGTACAAGATCAACACAACAATGAAGTGATAAGAACTGCAACTTGCCTGTTTGCGTGCTGGTTCAGCCTTGACTGTTTTAGCAGAATCTGATACTTGAGATTGTACATCTGTCAGTATCTATTAGTTCATGTCATAGAATTTCATACGTCTTGTGTCAGATAGAGTATTTGCACTTGCTAGTGGATTGATGGGCATGTATAAGGTTGATTGAGCTTCAGAAGCAGCGTTGTCTGTGTCTGCATCACAGGCCCACTGCACAGAGGGTCATTACTTTTCTTCATCATCTTTTGTTTCTGGCAGGCAGTAGGCAAGCTTCTAGGGGGCACTTTGTGCACATTGTTGAATGGGAAAGAAGAGGTAGCATGGATTACACATTGATCACCAGTGATAACACAGCCAGCACCAATGTGGCACTAACTGTCTCCTTATGACCAAATTTTTCATAACAGAATGCCAAGGTAACACTGAATTTTGACAGCACACTAATTCAGTAAGTCACATTCTCAATTCAAACATTGTAATTTCAGGTAGACACAGACACACTCTAACAAGTAAGTAGTTGCATTAAAGTATGAAGTATATAGGGGTTGTCTCTAATGAAAATTGGTTGTGGCTACTTCATACAGCACAGACTTGGTACCTGGAATTGAAACATACTTTATCAGAAGAGGCTGAAAAGAATCTAACAGTAATGGTCCATCCCACAAAGCCCTCTGCCATTGTCCAAACTTGAACTGGAAAATTGGCACTTCTTGCTGGAGTCCAGCCCACATTAATCAAGCCTTCTTCTCATTGAGTGTGATAATATGTGTTGGATGCTGGAAGCTGAATCAAAGCTTTTTAAATATTTCACCATCCTAATGCATATAAGTTGTGTAGATCAAGAGAATGGTGAAAGAGACTGACATACCATTATCAAGAGATGGAACTTGCCATTAAGCTGAGTGCTCAGAGGTTGCCTGGCAAGGATTTTGATATCACTTGGCAGATTTGAGCTACATCTTCAACAAACTCAACCTTGTCACCATCCTGTCCCACTGTCTTCGCATCCCTAGGAACTCCAACATCATTCTTGTTACCACTGGCCTGAATCACTTCCTCAACTATGTTATGATGGGATCAAGTTCTTGCATTAAGTGTTGCATGAGCATCAAGCAAGTCCCGAAACTTCTCTGATGTAGTTAAGATTACAAAAGGGATGGCTTTCAACTCCCACTTAATCTGCTGAGTTCCACAATTCTGAAGTAAAAATTGAGTCAGGTCTAGATGAATACTTTCTGACATAGAAATAAAATGAGAACATACAATGAGCATATACTGGCCAAGTCACCAGAATTGAGGATGTTCTGTGGAAGTTATTTTGGACTTATCACCAATATACATCTGCCGAATAGAGCTCAAGCTTGTATTGTGTGGTACTGACACTAGACCCCATGCTTGCACTCATAAATTGCAGAGGAGGTGACAAAAATGCTGGTTCAAAAGTTTCCTTTCCTCACACTTTGTAATTGAATGACCAGTGCAAGAATGAGATGATGAATGATCAGGAGGCATGGGCATTTGGAATGCTCAATCCAGTCCTAAATATACATTAGATTCTGCTTGAAGGGGATGGAGAAAGCAATACTGTTGTTCATTGTTCACTCTGCAAATGTATCCGAACAATGTAAAAATTTCTGTCAAGTGATCTCCTACATTCTAACTTGGGCTTCAGAGCAACAGTAATTAACTCAGAAAAGGTAGAATTGTTTCATAGATTTTGACCCATTGACCTATTTGTGCAGGGATCTTTGACAACGTCAATGATATTACTCTTATTGTAACTGCCAGTATATGAGCACCATAAGCATTAAGCATTCTTATCAATTGATATACTGCATGCTACATTCATAGATAAACAGTAATTAACTAAAAAAAAAAAAGGGGAACTGTTTATTTCACAAATTATAGCATAGGAAGCTACTCAATCGCTTACAAGCCACATAAGCATTCCTACCATTCATTATTTGGGTTTCTCAACCCTATCCTCTAAATAACAGTGATTAAATCTCCAAAAGTGGTGGAACTGTTTCATAGATGCCACTCAATAAAGCTTTTTACAAAGCCTATCATACAATCTTTACATTGAAACCCTGATCTGTACAATCCCTAATATGTTCAATGATTGTGAGCCTGACAATTTTATTAGAAACTAGCTCCATATTTGCCTCATATTTGCCTCATATTTAATAATTGTGAGCCTGACCCTTCAGTGATTAGAAACTGGCCCCAATTTCACTTCATCTTTGCCTCATCTTTGCTTTATCTTTTACCCAGACCCTTGCCTCAAAACTTTGCATAAAGTCCCCCCAAAATAATAGAATTATTTTATGAATGCAATTTACTGAGTTAGCTTTTACGAAGCATATAATACAATATTTACATTGAAGTCCCCAATTTGTACAATCTCTAATATGTTCCATTATTGTGAACCTGACCTTTGATTAGAAACTGGCTCCAACTTCGCTTCATCTTTGCCTCATCTTTCACCCAGACCCTTGCCCCAAAACTTTGGGTAGAATGTCTGCCTCATTATATACAGGCCTTTGAATAGGTAATAATACAATAGTGATATTACATACTGTTGCTCTTGGACAACAATGACCTCCCTCCTGTTTTTTTCTTTCCTGAAACATGTACTCATTGACATGCACTTGCAAGCCTGAGCAATAGAAAGGAAACTCCCAGAACCATACTACTATATGTGTGGCCATCTTGAGATATTTGTCTTGGTTAACAGAAACCCCAAAGTTTTTTTTTAAATAATACATTACCACATGGTTGAATAATTGATATACCATTGGTTCAATGACTTCTACACATTCCTCCCATTCCTATCCTTGATGCAGTCCTTCGATTTCCTCCCTTGACATTCCTCTCCTTGCTTCTCCCATGCCAATGCAATTTCATGATGAGCACAATCAGTTCTTCCACACTTACCTTGATTCTTTTAGGGCTATTCCAGCCACAAGCGCAAGATCAAATGGAAACTGTGTACCTAAAAAAGGCAACAAACTAAAGTGGGTTAAAAGCATGTTTTACAGTTATTCTTGGACCAGTTCCCAGATGCATTTCAGGACCAACCCAATGAGGCAATTCATCAGGTTAGTTATGAGCTCATTCATTGAGTATGCTTTAGTTCTAAGTTTAATCTACAGGCAATAACTCGCTGGTTCACAAACCATGCTCCTGCTTCCAGCACCTATACACAAACTACATCAACTCTACTCTCAACATTCCAGCATCCTATCCCTCGAGATGTCACTGCCCTCCAGGTTTTTTGAGATGAAAATTTGGAATGCATTAAGCAGCGCCTGTGACAAAGATGTGAGGTTGATGGGCCAGCAGGTGGTGCAGCAGGATTGAATCGTTGGTGTGAAGAGTGTGACAAGATGTACAACAAACTGACAGAGGAACAGAAAGAGTACTATGTGGAGCTGGCATGTCATGAGAATTGTAAAAAACATGAACCACCTACAAAGGAAATGATTAAGCAGTAAGTCCCTTTGTTTGATGAAGCAGGAAGTGTTGCAGACTGCAATAGAAACTGGTCTATTGCTCCAGAAATTCTCCAAATGATGCTTGCTTTGTTCATTGGATGCAATCACTCAAATTCTATGGGTGAAGTTGTTTTCAGTCTTTATATGGCATCTCTGGTTGATGGAAAAGTCAAGACATGCACATAAGTCAATGTGTTTGTTTCACCTAACATATGAACTATACATTGAAAATTGTGTTTCCTAGGATCCAGGTGGCCCAAGATTCATTGTGAGCACTTCTGGACTTGCTGGATGATGCAGCATTTTGCAGCCATTTCTTCAATTGGGCTGAAAAAGTTCTCAAGGGTATGTAATCTATATTTGAGTCTCTCATTGCAACACTTGAAATCATGTTCCCACTCACAGCACTGAAATTTCCACCATCTCTTCCTTCAAATATCCCTGATCTCATCAAAATGGAGAGTGCAGAGACTGGAACACCATCAGAGTTGGAAGCTCAAAACCCAGTAGAAGCACCACTAGACTCCCAAGCATCCACAAACTTAGTGTCTCAAACTTCCATTCAAACATCTCAGGATCCTGTGAAATGCACAAATCAGAGTGACAATACTTGTATGTCCTTCAGTTTAATACTCATTCCTCCCTGATATTCCTATTGTTTAGCACAAGTTCTGAGTCAAACCATGGGTAATCTCTCACAAGAAATTAACAATCCCAATAACTCACATAAGTTTTTGTTTGATGTATCATTGTTCAGCTTGTAGTGATTAGAGTGGTAATTAAAATAGCCAAGTCAGGTGTGCTTGGCCCAATGGTGAGTTTCACATGCTATACTAACACATTTTTTCCAAGTTTCTGCAGTGGCATTGGATGAAACCCAAAACAGAGTGTCTCCCAGTAAGTTTATTTTACATTCTTTTATTGGGATGAAATTGTGATAATCTCTAATCAGCTCCTTCAATTTCGGGTACGAACACAGACACTAGTACTCATCAGTTTTTTTGAGTGATATATCTTCTTCCTCTATTGATGCTTACACTTTTAGCTCCAACCTCCCCTGCTGCAAATCAAGACTCTCTTGCACCATTTCATAATAGCTGTCAAGAGGTTTGTTAAGTAATACTATGATAGTTCAATGTCTGTGCTCATTCTACTAAAAGTGCAAGAGGTTGAAAGTCAAGTGTAACTGCATTCAGCCCTGTGGGGGGTGCTTGATGCAAAATACAGGAGCAATGTGCATCTATTCAGATGCAACCTTGCCCAAAAAATGGAAGAATAGTGGTGAGCAAGGGATGCATGCTACATAATAAGTACATCAATTAAAGCCATTCATGGATTATACTGAAAACATTTTGAGGACCAAGTTTCCCAAGATCGATCAAAACCCTTTGATGAATAGTGGTGAACCTTCTGGGTATCATTTTTTTTAATCCTGTGTGCAACTCAATACTCATACTCAGAAAACTGTAGCCCTCATTGAAGCTCACGCTGTTCTATGCCCACACCAAAGCTTGCATCATACTATACCTAAAATTGACTGCTATAAAGCTTGCACATTGTATTGCCACATTTCTTACCTTGTCTAATCAATTTATTTTTTTTCATGATACTCCATTGCTTTCCATTTGTGATATGCTTTTGGCACTCGACCTCATCTAGTTCTTTCTCTGTCATTCATTTCTATCTTATCCTAATTCATTTTATTTTCAGATCACATTCACATTGATTATATCATAACGTAATACTTCTTAGATTCTTCTCAGTCAATTGTTTCCAATTCTCAAATTCTGATATATCTGCTGTCATTTAAATACTTAGTCTGCTAAGGATAGGATTGATTTGACAGTTTTATACCAATCAATGTCAGAACATTATTATAACTATTCTATGCTGTTGCATCCTTTCAAAATGTCATATTATGAAAATGCCAATTTGCAGGTATATCCTATTGCATCTAAGTGTAGTGTGGAGATTGTACTGACTGCATCCTATCCTATTCTATCCTAGTGCAGACTTTATCCTAGTTGCATCCCATCCTATCCTATTGTGGACCCTATATTGTCACATCCTATCCTATCCTGTCCTATCCTATCGTGGACTCTATATTAGTTGTATCCTATTGTATCCTAGCCTATTATTGTGTAGACTCAATATTGGTTCCATCCTATCTTATCTTATCCTATCCTATCCTATCTTGGACAGACTAGAACTCTTGTCTTGGGATGATCCCATCATATGCAGTTCCTGACTAATTCCGAGCTCATTGTTGACCATATTTATGTGAACAAGGGGTTATATAATGAACTCCCTGTAACTGATTAATGGCAACTGAACCTGGATCAGAGGCCAAGCTCCAGCCTAGCTTCAAATAGCAATCTCCACTATGAGAGTGCTGAACATACTTTGGCTGTAAATTACCAAACAATGTTACTGATTCTATCAATGTCTGTTGGCAGGGTCACCACATTCTACACTGGGTAGAGTCCCCCAACTTTTTAGGGTAGATAGTGGCATTCTAGATGCCAACCAAACCCTGCTACCTGAAACCTAAATGGATTCAGTCACATGGGTTTTTGGAAATGGGCTTTATATCCCTTTGGCCAGTAATAACTGCAACAGTAAGCCATACAGTACATGGCCATTGAGCAACTGAGGTCAATTAATCCCTACCATGATCTCATATTGTAAGTTTCTATGATTGAGACCAAGTCAATAATAGTTCAAGTTGAAGACAATAGTCCAGGCTTTTTTCTCAAGTCCTTTATAGCTAAGTAGAATGTTTCTCAAATCCTTATTCCACTAAGTACTACAATTTATGAATCAAGAAAGTAGGATGATTTAAATTCAGAAGTATGAGTTCTGAGAGGATGGGTAAACAACTATTGGTGTGTCAATGAACAGGACATCTTTAATGAGCAACAGTCTGTCCAATCAACTGACAACATGTGGGTTCTTCTGGACAGAATCAGGACTTATAATCTCAGCAATGCTTGACAGCAAAGTCATATTAATAATGGATTGGTGAGATATAATGATATACTTGTAACAGATAAGATGAGGACCTACAGCATAAGAGACCAGGATATTAGGCAATGATTACCCAAGGAGACATTTGCAGCAATGCATTTGTATAGTATTTTCTCAAGGTATAAGTGAAAAATTTACAAGTTCAGAATGAAATGGAGAATTCATCCTTATGGGCAGTTTGTCCATTTTCCCACAGTTTCATACTTGCCTTTTATACTCCCCTTTTTTTCCCCCATATTTGGATGTGTCACTTTTTGTGACTTTAGTTACTTGCATGACCTTTTCTACACTGACGCTGTCAATGCCTCTCCATAAAATTCATTTTTGCCAATCAGATCCTTGTTAATTGACTGTAATATTTCCGAGTGATGCTCCTTTTCTATTGCCTACCCCGCTGATCTTTGGACTAGTGCACCCAATGCTTGGCTTGGCTGGTATGATTCAGCTTTTATTGGCTACTATGGCTTTGAATGGCTCATCCCTGAATAGGCCAAATGGCACTCCAATTTCCCAAAAAGTAGCAGCTCGAGTATGACACCCCCATATCAGGAAGATGCTTGGTTCAGCTCCACTTATTTTGACTTGGCATCTGGCACGCAGATTTTCTAAGCCGAGCCTTGGGCGCACTAACTCGCCTCATGTCTGGCCAAAAACACTACTGGGAAAAAGAAGTGGAAAAGAAAAAGCTTTTCTTTTGGCAGCTTTTTTGAATGAAAAATTTAACTTTTGCCACCCAAGAAAGACAAAGGGAAAGATTAAGTTTTTCATTACTTTATCCACTCAAAAAATGTATCAGTCCGATTGGCACTGCACTGTGACAATCAGACCAGCGCCTTTTACAGGTGTGAAAGTCAGTGAAAAAGAATATTTATTCCTTTGTATTTCTCGAGTGGCAGAACTATACTTTTTCACCTAAAAAATTTATTGAAAAAGAAGACCTTTTCTGTTATCTTTTTCACTTCTTTTCCCAAGTGGCATTTTCAGTCCATTGTGAGGTGACTCTGGACTGAAGGTTTCAGCATCTTCACCTATTACTCCTTTTCTGTTGCCAATGCCTCATGTGGCCACATCCTCCAAGCATTTATTTGCAAAAGAAGTACCTCTGTCCAAGTTTGATTTGATCTGAATGTATATGCTGCGGCATGCAGAGAATGTGTAAGATCAGAGAGAGGCTTTCAGTCACGCAATAGAACTTGACTAGATGTATATTGAGAAGTACTACACGTGAAGAAAGAAAGCTAAAGAACGAGTAAGGGTAATATGGTATTTATATGTCCGAACGAGTGTATATGTAATCATGCTGTAACATTGTATGTATCATAGAAGTGTAGGCCTTACACCCTCCCCCACCAGATTGACCATACAGTGTCAATTGACCACAGCTAGTTATGAGTTTTGCATATTAGATGTCTCTATGCAATAGTGTGTTGCAATGGATGACATCATGTAGAATTCATAGTTACATCTCCATTGGTTAATGAAGATGACACTTGGACAGTGGCCTGATCTGTAGCTGGTACTGTAGGAGCAATAGGGAAGAGTGTTGTACCTGGTTCTGGGTTAGAAGTATTGTTCTGGACTGTCCCATCAGCCAAGTAGAAATCATTGTCAATTCCTGCAGGGATAGTCCCTGATTGTATGACTGGGATCAGTTGTGTTTGAAGTGTTTGCATAGCAAGGGCCACTTCAGAATTTTTGGATGAGGCCTGTTGGATCCATATTGCTGCAAAGAAAGCAGTGTCATTGGCATCATTTATGGTGAAACCTTGATTGGCATAGAAGTGAGCAACATCAAGGACAGTAGCATTTTGTAGATCTGTATTAAATGGACCTGGCTCAGGTGCCGGTGATGTGATATCAAGTTGGTGTGCGTTCACCAAATCTCGATACTGATTGGTTTGAGCAAAGAGCTCCACAGATAATAATATGAATTTGTAATTATTGAGGGCAATTGAGCCCTTTTCAGGGGATGGGTTTTGGAGATAGACATTGTGTCTTCCTCGAATGGTCCTCATTGAGATCCCATTGTCAGATCTGACATAGACTCCAGTCATTCGACATTGTGTGGGGTCAATTGCAATGTATTGGGCCCATTCAAGGACAGGCACTGTGCGGGAGGGAGTACCTTTGTTTTGGACTATGTCCAAGCTAGCCTGGGGAGTGTCTGCTATTTCTGCAGTAGTGGCAGTCATTTTCATGAACCTAGGTTCATAGAAATTGGCAAGTAGAGTTTTTTGTGCATCTGTGCGCTGTCCCACAGGGATCTTTTTGTAAGTGTATCTATGATTTTTAATCATGTTATAGAATGCAAATATTGGCTGTCCTTCTGGAAGGTCAAATTCTTTGAATTTCCCATAGTAAAACAGGACTCGGTCCACTGTTGTGGGTTCCGGCGGTTGTCCCTTTCCTTTTGGTATGATTACCTTTCCAATAGGAATTGGTTCCCCTTTTTGGTCATGCTGCTGAGCAATGGTTGCCGCAGTGCCATATCGTATGAAGCCATCACTGGCCAAATATGATCCATCTTCACGGACATGGGGTGTGGGGTTAGAGGCTGGTACTGTAATACCATTGCCTTCAACCTGGGTTTCGTTGCCATTGACAACACTGTTTTCTGCAATGCGGCGGCACTTGGGTTGGTGATCTGAGTCTCTGATCTTGGTAATATGTTTGTCCATAGATTGGACTTGCCGGAGCAGCGAGTTGCGCTCAATCCGTAAGCAGTCAATCTCGCCTTTGAAATAGCGGACATCATCTGATGCGCAATTGAGATTGGCTTGTAGTTCTGAGCATTCAATTTGTACTGATTCCAATTTGTTTTTGTATAACTCCAGAGATTTATTAGATTCTCCAAGTTGTTTGGCTAGGGAGACTATGTCCTTGCCATTTTCATCTTTGGATACTGTTCCAAATTTGTGTTGGAAAAATTCCGAGTGTTGCTTCATGGCATTGAGCCAAGATGGTGAATTTTCAATGTATGCCTCACCAAAATGGTGGTTAAAGGCTTTGCATATGGGGCATGCACTACTTGGGTGCACGACATTTTCAGATGAGTGGAAGAATTCCCAGTCAGCCTGTACAGTAGGAGCTGTTGGGGTGGTAATTATTGTATTTCTGTAAGGGTTTGCATAAGCAGCAAAGAAGTTGTTAGAGCCCATCATGGGCAGTGGTCCCTGGATTCCAAATGCATTGAATGCAGCGGGCACATTTTGCCCATTAAATGTTGGCACTTGGCCATTCAGATTTGGGGTAAACCCAAATCCTTCTAGTTGATGTCCACTGTGGCCCGGTTGAGCCATATATGTGGATGATTCAATTTGTGTGCCATTCTGAGTGGTGTCAGACATGTTTGTTCACAATAAAATGTGGTTTAGCTGGGGCAGGTTTAGGATACTGGGATTAGAATTGTCTGGTGCTATTTATATGTTAAGTGTGTGCCTTGTGTAATGCACAATGTAAGTGAGTTAGGCATTCTTTAATATTTTAATCTAGTATTTTTTTTGGAATAGTTTCCAAGTTTAGAGAAGTATTTTCTCGGGGTAGCTGTTTCCAATCTGGGATACCTTGGAGGTTTAGATATCTGTCAAGTGCGGCCAGGTCTTTGCACGTATTGTATGGTTCTGTGGTTATGTCACCTAAGTTCCATTGCACATGGAACATGAATTTACGGCCATCCCAGTGATGACCAATTATTTCATCTACAAGCCATTCAACATCGGATGGATCTCTGAAATCATATGGCTCAGCAATTGATCATTATGGAAACAGCGCATCATCATTTGGGTGATGTTTTCTTAGCAAGTTTACGTGGAAATTATTATGAATTCCTCGTTTTGTCAGTTCAGTTGGTAGACCAATTTGATAGTTTGATGTTTCGGGGTTACATCCAATGATAGGGTAAGGTCCGACAAATTTTGGAAGTAGCTTAGATGCTCTCCCCCTTGGTAAATTGAGATTCTCAGTGGATATATACACCAAATCATTTATTTTAATATCAGGATCTGATCTACGCTGTTTATTGGCATGATGTGTTTGAAATATGCAAGCCTCAATGATTGAGTCATGTGCATTGGCAAGATGCTGTAGAGCTTTTTCAGCAAATTCATGTACGCCTGGTGCAATGTGTTGATCCTTAGGGATTTCCCTTATCATTGATGGCATGTATCCACCATTGAGTTCAAATGGTGCATAACCAGTACTTTTATTTATGCTTGCATTGATAGCAAACTCTAACATGGGACATTTTTCTACCCAATTTTTCTGGTCAGCCTTGACTGTTGAGCATAATATTTGCCCAATAGATCGATTAGCGCATTCTGTGATTCCATCTGTCTGTGGATGGAATGATGTGGACATGAGGAGTTTTGCTCCAAGTAATCTGTTTACTTCACGCCACCAGCATGAAGTGAATTTTGGGTCTCGATCAGATACAATTGATTTAGGTAGGCCATGTAATCTGACAATTTCTTTAATGAACAACCATGATAGTTGTGTTGCAGTGATGTTTGTATTTACTGGGATGACATGTATTCGAGATATCATTCTACAAATTACTACCCAAAGATAATTAAATCCTTGCAATTCAGGGAACGGACCGATAAAGTCCATGCCAATTGATTCCCATGGCTTCATCGGGATTGGCAGTGTATGCAGTTTACCTGCAGGTTTTTGATTTAATGTTTTCACTTGTTGGCATATGTTGCATGTCTTACAGAATTCTTCTATATGACCATTTACATGTGGCCACCAATACCATCGTCGTACATAATCAGAAGTGCGTTGTCCTCCAAAGTGACCAAGCACTTCATGAGCTTGTTCGGCAATAATGCCTCTGACACTTTTTCCATTGCAAGATTTACCTGCAGGGATGCAGAGAACCATTTCTCCACCTCGATTTTTAGTGTATATCAAATGTTCATCAATTATAAATGCTTTATGATCATCAGGATTGCTGATAATCTTTGAAAATAAGGGGTCATGACTATATAGTTGTTTGACCTCTTCAATAAATTCATCTTTTTCATGTGGGACTGAGATCAGATCAGTACCTTTGGGTCGAGGGTTGAATAAGGAAATTTCTTCCTCTTCTATTGGAAGTTGTGGAACTTCAGGTTGATCAGGTTCAGCATGAGTATTGAGTTCAATTGCTTCTCTGTCTCTTGACTCTTGATGCTCTTGAACCAAATGCTTATCTTTTGTATTTTTAATTCTTTCCGAATGGCGTAGAGCCATTAACTGTTCATGTATGATCTCTTGCAGATGTCCCTGAGGCAGGTCATCTAAATTTCTATCAATGCATACATCCACATTTACATATTCATGTAACTTATGTGTGTCATTTGGGGTGTCAGATTCATAGTAGTGAGACAATGCATCTGCTACCTTATTTGTGATTCCTTTAATATAGCGTATATCAAAGTCAAATCTTGATAAGTACTCCAACCATTGTGCTTGTCAACTGGACAGTTTCTTTTGAGTTAGGAAGAATTCAAGTGCTTTGTGGTCAGTAACCACATGTATGCAATATCCAAGGAGTTTATCCTCCCATTTGAGGAGAGCTTCAAGTATGGCTAATGTTTCAAGCTCAAATACCCAATAGTGATGTTGAGCAGGTGTGAATTTTTTTGACATAAATCCTGCTGGTCGGCAAGTCTGCCAAGTTGGTCCTTGGCTGTACATGCAACCTATTCCAGACACAGAAGCATCACAGATGACCCATATTGGTTCATCTTTCTTAGAATCAATCGGTTTTAGGATTGGCGCTGAGACCGCCAATTGTTTGATATGTTCAAAGCATGTTTCATGCGTGGGTAACCATACAAATGGGGCACTGTTCTGAGTCATTATAGATAATGGACCAGTGTAATTAACTACATTTGGCATATAGGGTGCAATATATTGAACAAGTCCAAGGAATCGTTGAACATCATTGAATGTTCTAGGTGTGCGCCATTCATGTATGCGTGTCATTTTGTCAGTATCAGCATGTATACCTCGATCATCAATTGCATGACCTAAACAGTCAAGTTTTTCAGCAAATAATTCGCATTTTTCATTTTTTAAATAGAATTTCTGTTTGCGTAATTGGTTGAGAACCTCTTTGAGATGATGTTCATGTTCTTCCAAGGTATTACTGAATATGAATATATTGTCAAGGTAGACATGGACATATCATCCAATTATGTCTCGGAATATGAGTGTCATTACACATTGAAATGTTGCCAGAGCATTGCAATCCCCCTGCATCATTACATTGCTCACATATGTACCAAATACACATGCAAATGCAGTTTTCCGAATGTCACTGAGTTCATTTCAGATCTGTTCATACACATCGCTCATGTCAATTTTTGAGCGGTATTTATGTTTTGCCACATCTGTACATATGTGGTCTTGATCAGGGAAAGGAGTTACATCCTTTACAGTATTTTCATTTCGTTGTCGGTAGTCTACTATAGTGTGAAGGGTACCGTTCTTTTTGGGTATGCACAGCATTGGTGCAGCCTGTGGTGTGGTCTCTTGTATCCACCATTTAGCTCGGGTATAGTGCCCAAGCTTGTCACTTAATTGAGTTTTGAGGTAATCAGGGCAGCGCGGCATGTAGTAGTTGTACCGTCGCTGTTCATCAATCAATATGATTTTGTGATTAATTTCCCTTAAAGGTGGAAGAACTTCTGGTACTCCACTCAGCATATCTTTGTATTGATGTACAATTCATGCACGTAACATTGGGATTTGGTCATCATGATAAGGACCTTGCATTGGGAGTGACAAAAAATCAATCTTTTCATTGTTCTGTATAGTATTTAACTGTTCCGATTTATTTTTAGGATTTGATTCATTGGCCATGTTGGTGTCATCAGTTTCAATTTCCTCTAGCGGAATATTAATTGATTGAATCAGCGAATTTTTTTGCTTCCTTGATTTGGATTTTGAGCACTGTCTAAGCATTTTCCTATTATTATTAGTTGGTATTTGATTTTTTTGTTTTGATCAATGTAAGTTATTGGGCTCTAGGCTGTGGCTCACATGTGGAATATAGTTTGTATTTTCAATTGTGGGAATAATGGGATTTTCCATTTTGTGATTGTTTTCTCGCATAGTAGCTTGTTCCTATTTTTGTTCCGGAACTGATTTGCATGAAAATTCTTGTACTATCTCAACATAGTGGTCAAGATCATCTATAGAAATGTTTTTGACTTCTGGAGTCGCTGTTGGATTGTTTTCATCAAAATTTTCCAGTATTACCAGGAAACTTTGGGGTAAACTCCGTGCTGAATGAAGTAGTTCTTCTCGGAGATGTTGATTGTCAACCACTGTTTCAATTTTTACTGTATGTGATTTTGCATATGCATTCTCACTTGACTCTTTCAAGTCGGGTAGTCATTTGGCACTTTGTGATGATTCTTTATGGCGGTAGTATTGATTCTGGCTTTCACGGCGCATTGCAGCATGTCGAATAAATTCTGATGCATCCTCCCCCACTGACAATATGGGAGCAGGTTTGCCGCAAATCAAAATTTTGTCATTTTCAAAGTCCAGTTGTATTCCATGTTTGCGCATAAAGTATGTGCCAACAATAGCATCATACCGGTCTACATTGACAATGTCAAAATATACATTGTCTTCAATACCTCCATATGATGTTTTTATAGTAGTACCAAAATTGAATTTAGCTTTACTGCCTACTGTCCCTAATTGAAGGGAATGCTGATCAGCAAGTTGATGTACTTTGATATTTGCAATTCATACAAATCCTGGATTAAGAGCTTCAATTGTACACCCTGAATCAAAGAGAGTAAATGCTTCTACTCCCCCAATCTTGATGAGTGCAGTTATAGGTTGTCGGCCCACAATGGGACCTCTGTCTGGGCGTGATAATGGTCTACTTGACCTATGCATGATAGTTCCTGAGTCAGGATTTGGATCTGAATTTTCAGTTGCTGGTTGAGTTATTGCTGCCAGTCTGTCTTCATCCATCCAAAATGGATGGTTGAATGGGTCAAGTGTGGGGAATGACTCTGTGTCCCAATCATCTTCAATGCAAATGGTTGGGCCACAGTTATCCATTGGGTTTGGGTGAACTGAATCACTCTCATGCATATGACCTAGGAATTCACAGAATTCATCATCATTATACATATGTCCAACATAATCTTCTTCATAGGGCTCAAGTGCCCACTCACCTTCAGATTCATTATCGGAAGGATCTATATTTTCTGATGCTGGAATTGAATCCTCAGTCATTTTTTCTGTAGTTTCAGGAATTGGTTTGGGAGTGGTTCCCATCCCTTCATCCTGAATTGCATACAAGTGTGACTTGCCATGCCTCTCACATTTTGGATCATTTGCGAAATGGCCAGGTTTGCCACATGCATAACAAAGTTTGTGTGGCATTGTGTTTGATTTAACAGTAGGTTTGGTTGTGACATTAGAGTTGCTATTTACGGAAGGTTTTCCTGATGTAGTTGTATTTGGTTGTTGTATTTGAACTCCTGGTAGTGAGTTCATTGTTTTGACTAATTGAAGATTTTGCCCATTATGTGCAGCATTAGTGTTTCTGAATGAAGCTGAATTGTATGGAGTATTTCTCTGTTCACGCTTCAGTCGTTCTGTGAAGTAACTTGAATCTCTTGTTCCAAGTTGTCTGCGAGATGCAGAAATGTAATAATCTTCAAGAACTCGGTTGTCCTCAATTCGTTCCACGGCCTTAACCATAGTGGCTATTTTTGCATAATTGGGTACTGCTCCCCGGTCAATGAGTTTTTGTATGATTTCAATAGGGAGGCCATCCAAAAATCGTCTCCTGAAAGCATATGTATTTGGTGGTTGAGGCATTCTGGATGCCCAACGTACCAGTGTGGAATAATAATCCTTGACTCCCTTCAAAAGAGAGTATGTAACTGTTTCAAACATTTTAGTAGCTTGGTATACTGTGGCTGCTTGTACACATCAATCAAATATGCCTAATACAGTTTCTTCAAATGTCCAGTTTCATTTTGTGCGGTGAGCACCAGCAACCTCATCATTGTACCAGTTCAAAGCCTTGTCTGTAAGAAACATTCCAAGGATCTGGACACGATAGACCTCATAATCGGGGCCACAGTAACGATTTACTTCCAGCCATTTTAGTATGCCCAGAAGCCACTGCTCAAATTTTTCAACGTCAGGTGCACCATTGTATGGTTCCGGATTTGGAACTTTGATATTTTTTATTCCTTCCAAGTTTGGAGCTGGTTTACTACAGTATTTGCATATTTGTCATTTGTAGACTCAGTGAACTTGGTGAGTCCATCTTTGACGACGGTCATCATCTGCTGATTTGGCTCTTAAGCCTTCTACCATTTTTCGGCGCATTTTTTGCCTTTTGCTTGCACTCAAATTTTGGGTTGGTTGAATTAAATCTTCTGCCCATAACTCATCTGAGGAAGGATATTCAGAGTCTGAATCTGAATCTGAGTAGTTTTCAGAGGACTTATCATCCCATGGTGTCTCCTTGCAGTGGTAACAATTTCTTTCACTTTTATTGCCTTTGGATGATCCAGCTTTACTAATATGTGTATTAATTGGTATAACACCAGTATTTACTGTAGGTTGTATTAAATTTGGAGCAGGGCTCAATTGACCAGAACAGTCTTTTGCCCATACTTCTGCAGGTGTTGTAAGTTTATCGACAGGAAATCCATCTTCATTGAAACCAATTTGTTGGTCGGCAAATGCAGATACACTGCGTTGATAGAGATCTGAGTTTCTTTGATGTTGAATGGCAACTCGGCTTGCCCAATCCATCTGTCCATCATTCGGGCTTGGTCTTGGGGTTAATTCATGCTGAAGGTTCAATGAATTAGGTAATTCAATTTTAATTTTATTTGGTGAATCCCAAAATAATGGGCTTAGTAGAGCGGTTTGTCCCAAATTTGGGTATTGTCCCGGGTCACCATTTTTAAGTATTTGCCATTGTGGATGGGTTGCACTTGGGATGGGAGGAGGTCCTGTTGGTGGTACCACTGGTAACTTAGGAGGCAATGCCTTATGAAATGATATGGGAGAAATGTTTTGTTTTGGGATATTCGACAATTGTGTATTTCCCATATTTGTATTTGAGCCTATTAGGCCTTTCACATGGCTTAGAGTTTCATGCATATTCTGGAGGAAGTCTTCTGATTGTCTTTGAGTTACAGAGAACTCTTTGAATGCGTCGGACAATAGTTCTAACAATTCCATTGGATTTACATCGGGGGATTTACCCATTTGAGTTCCTCCTCCTGTTAGATTCTGAATTGAATCATTAATTTTAGCTTTCGCTGTCAATGACGGCAATCTTTTAGGTGTTGGCAGTTTCACTGTTCTTGAGCCTGTCCCTGACCCTGAAGAGTGTTGTGATAATATTGGGCTTGCCCGTTGTGAATATGGTTGGTGCCATGGATCTTCTTCTGGGGGCCATGTTAATGAAGACCCTGGCATTTGAGCTCCTTGTTTGCTGGATTCAGCTTGGGGCTTGTCTTCCTCAACAATGGGATTATAATTCGGCCAATCCAATGGCTGTACATTCCATAATAGGAATGGGTTGATAGGCAAAGCAACGTCGCCGTCATTATTTTCTCTGTCAGTTTGTCATCGCAATCTGCAACTCTGACTTCTTTCTGACCCAGTTCTCATAGGAGAACGCATTGTACTCTTAGGTGAAAGAGAATAGTTTTATTTGAAGGTTTTAAGTTTATTTAGAAGAGTTTTCGGGAGTCCCAAATTGTTTATGTGTTTTGTATTTGCGAGAGGTTCGCATTTAGAATGTTTTACTTGTCCTCTAGACTCTACTACCTATGTAGCATATACTAGAAGTTCAAAAAAGTGTAAGATCGGAGAGAGGCTTTCAGTCACGCAATAGAACTCGACTAGATGTATATCGAGAAGTACTACACGTGAAGAAAGAAAGCTAAAGAACAAGTAAGGGTAATACAGTATTTATATGTCCGAACGAGTGTATATGTAATCATGCTGTAACATTGTATGTATCACGGAAGTGTAGGCCTTACAGAATGTGATTAGGGTGAGGATGGAGGCCCAAGGGCAAGCAGGTCTTCCTTCAGGCAAGGGGTGTGCCAGATGTGGTTGATTTGAGCTGAGGTTGCTGATTCCTTGAAATGAAGAACTCCCATAAAGGATTGGTATGTTTTTTTTTTGCTCAAATTCTGACTTGTTTTTCTCATTTTTCTCTCTCTCAGTGATTCTTTGGGTAAAATTATGACATTTTCTGTCTGGTTCAGTATGACGGGCTCTCTCCAGAAGCCAACTCTCTTCCCAAGAGACTATGCATATCAAGGGCAACAATTACTTGAGATAGTCTCCCCCTACCTCAGCTATGCACCCTAGGCCTATCACACCTCCAAAATCCTCTCATCTTTGGCATGTATAGCTTGAGCACTGACTCAACTTCCATTCAAATCATCCTATCACAAACCTCAATGCACTTGAGTATCCTTTGCTCAACATCCCGAGAATGATTTAATGTCTATGGGCTGGTCAGAATATGAATTGTCAGAGCATGACAATTGCAACTATGGAGAATTGTGCAGATAAGACTGAAAGTTCCCAATTGATACTGTTCTTATCTTGTATCATCTGTTCTCTTGCTTTCCTCAATCAATTCATCTTCTACTTTTTCTTTCTTCAGTATTGTTGTTACATTTTGACTAATTCCATGTTGTACATTTTTTACTTTGGAAAATGCATTGGCTTTGACAAATGACAATGAGATTGTAAGCATCCGAACTCGTACCTGCCACGCACACAGCGCAGTGGCTCACCCCGCAAGTAAGCCTTGAAGTATGAAGACATTGATCATCCTTAGCATTGGTAGAGTGATATGTTTACAAACTGACAATGCATCTTGAGCGGGAGGATATGTTTGAAGTATAGAAGACAATGGGAATGGTCCAGTATGCGAGTGGGACTATGGGGATATCAGATTTCATTGAAGCTGATTCAATGCAACCAAATGGCTACTTAGTTGAACTATTGAAGGATGTCTGTTTCGAGCTCAATCAGCCTGCTCATTTATTTACTATATAAGTACTCCAGTGTCCCCAGGTCGGTATTTGCAACAAAGACAGATGAGCACCTTTCTGCTAATGGCTCGATACATATCTCTTGCTATAAAAGGTAAATTTGGTCTGATTGATAACTACAACTAAAGTAAACAGTAGTCTCGCCAATATTAGGCATATTATTCACTTAGTTTGCTCATAGAACATTAATATTCTTCAATCAGATGTAGCAATGAAGATCGAAAACATGTTAAATGTGTCAAAAGTAAGTTTTAATGAGACACATTTTGCCGAGACTCGGCAAGTTAAGCTGTCAAGTGCCGGAAAAAAAGTTACTTTGCACACACTCATAATTACATTGTATTTAAGTGAAGGAAGCAAATCTGAAACAGCTATGGAATAAAAATGAGTACGGAGTGGCCGGACAGCTGATGGAGGCTATATTTTAGCAATCTCAACCAAAGGATTCCAGATATGATATACATATTATTGTTGACCCAGAAGTGCAAACAAAATGCTGGTATAGAAAAACTTCTGTAATTCTCATACAATGAGCTCTAAATTTTGTCCGAATCTTCTTAAGACATTGGAAATCCATTGTGCAACTTCAAAGTTTATGTTCCGGAATAGCGAGGTACCGGCGTCACCTTCAAAATGGCGGCAGAGAAGTGCAATGTGACATTCCGAATTTGTGACCCCCCAATATTTGGCAGGTCAGGCCAGGAAACTTCAACTTCTTGTACTTGCAGCCTTTCATGTTGGTTTCAATCTTCATATCCCTCCTATAAACTATGTCAGCTTACTTTGAAAATGCATATTCATACAATGTTCGAATAATTTCCATCCACTCGGCACTTCCTTGTCCTTTTTCGAGGGATGTTCTTCCCAAGTTACACTGCTAGAAATGGCTACTTTCCTAATCATCAAAAATCCTGAAATTTTGCTGTACAACTTACTAAAATTCTGTGTTGACAGATCTTTGGATATACCATCCAAATAAAATGTTTGAAATGGATAGCTCAGAAATGAGAGTACAGGAAATGATTTGAGTACAATGTTGCACTTCCCGATTACCTTGTGTTGAGAATGTGCGAGAAGGTACTTACACATTCTAGGAGCGACTCAAGCAGTGCTCCATTGTTTTCTTAGTAATCTCTTTAAGTATTATTGAAATTAGTAGAATATTCTAGAAGTAGTTACTCTAGGTATAAAAGATGTACGTAGAGTAGCTAAACAATAAGAAGTTTCACTATTCCTGAAGTACTTGCCATAACCTTTTCTCAACAGGTTATGGGCCCCGGTGCCCTGTAACTCTCTCTTATCAAACTTCTCGCTTGCGTTGTATCTTTGTGATCCGCACTCCCACATATTCAGTACCAGAATTGTTCCGCCTGTGTGGCATACCTCCGCCTGTGTGGCATACCTTCGCCTGTGTGGCATACCCCTGCCTGTGTGGCTCACCCCTCTGCCTGTGTGGCATCCCTGTGTTGTTTTTCTGTTGAGCTGTGTGCTCCAGAAGTCAAGTTCTTGCGTTGCATCCCCGTTTGCTGTGTGCTTCGGCTTGTGATCCGCATCCCCGGTTCTTTCCCCATTTGTCGATTTGGCGCCTAACATGCCGTCTTCATCCTTTTCTGATGCGAATGTCTATCGCATTGAACACCTTAATGGTACCGACAACTATGCTGTTTGGAAGGTCAGAATGCAGCATATATTTACTGATCTTGGCTATGATGACCACATAGCTGAAAATCCAGTGATTCCTTCTGAAGCCAAGGAACTAGCTGCATGGAATTTAATAGATCGGAAAGCACTCTCGGCTATTGTACTTTGTGTTGCCGATAATGTGCTTGTTTATATCCAGAAGGCCAAGACAGCAAAGGAGGCCTGGACTGCCTTATCCAATATGTACGAGTCGAAAGGTGCTATTGGAATTACCCTTACCCGCCGAAAATTCCATCGTACTGTGTGTACTGAAGATGGAAGTATTGAAGAACATATTCGGTTGATGCGCTCTTATGAAACTGAACTCTCACATCTCGGACATGAAGTTCAAGACGATGAATTTGCCTATACGCTATTGGAGTCCCTTCCGGAGTCATGGGACACATTTGTATCAGCCATCAATGAAGCTGATGCCGCCAACTCCACCAAATTAATTGCGCGTATTTTGGCTGAAGATTCTCGCCGCCGTTCCCGTACCCCTTCCGATCCCACCACTGCCTTGCCAGCCAGAGATCTTTCTAAAGTCAAATGTTATGAATGTGGCAAGTATGGCCATATTGCAAAACACCACCGCCATCATACATATCATGAAGACGACAGTTCTTCATCAGACTCTGAATCAGATATGCCCAATCTGCCGTCGCATCAACAATCCCGTCATTCTCGGAAACTTAAATCTCAGGCACATGTCGCTATTGATGATGATGAAGATTTTGCCTTTTATTGCCTTTCTCGTTGAGGGGGAGAAATTCTATTCAGTTGCTTCTCACAAAGCAGAACTCATCCATTGCGCAAGCAAGTACATTTTTGTAAATTTTCATGTATATTTTTAGATACAGCTTGAGTCGAGGGGGAGTGTTGAGAATGTGCGAGAAGGTACTTACACATTCTAGGAGTGACTCAAGCAGTGCTCCATTGTTTTCTTAGTAATCTCTTTAAGTATTATTGAAATTAGTAGAATATTCTAGAAGTAGTTACTCTAGGTATAAAAGATGTACGTAGAGTAGCTAAACAATAAGAAGTTTCACTATTCCTGAAGTACTTGCCATAACCTTTTCTCAACACCTTGCACTTCTGGGTCAAGAATAGTAGTATGCTTGTTGAGACTTGAAGGTACCTCAGATCAACAAATATCAGAGAAATGCACTGAAGTCCATCTCATCGGAAGAAAGAAGGGTGGAGAGCAAATGTGATTCAGAATGAAAGGGACGGTGTCTTGCACCCAGCAGTTTACAAAACCAGAGGAATTATGGAAATGATATTACTGATGCTGATTATTTATGACGATCCAAATTATTCATGTGAGTATTACAACGAGACAGCCAATTTCAATCCTTCCTCTCCGACGCATGACCTGATTTTATCAAGAGCATCATTTCTCCTACTCTTTGTCAGCTTGATACTCTGCCGGAGTTTCATCTTGCACTCTTAGTGCTCTGCCTCCTCTGAGCCCCACTGCAGCATCCGATGAACTAGTATCTGAGAATGTTATTGCCGCTGTTGATAGCTCTGCATCTGGTTGACTCCACCCAGTCCATGTGGGATTTAACTAAATCTTTTATCAGCTCGATATTAATGATTTCACACTGGAAAAATTGTTAAAATTCATAGGAAAAGTTTTTCATATTACTAGGCCTTTTACCAGCAATAAATATTTGACTGCTGGGGGTGCAATGTCTTTTTGTCAGTGTATTCTCGTATACCTCTATTTACACGACGCCCGTGGTACAAGAATATTACAAGAGCCAAGATGACGATGAGAGCAACACTGCCAGTGACACCTCGGGCAATTTTCGCCGTGGATGTCGAGCGAGAAATGCTACTGCCGATTGAAGTAGTGCTGACTGACTGGCCTCCTTGAGAGACTAAAGGAGGGGAGTTGACTGCGAAATATTGTCTCAGCACTTATGTGAGAGCAAGTAGGGCATACATCGCTCCTTGAGCAGGATTTTGAAAGAAAACCCTAGAATCAAATCACCTCGCTTCAGGAAGTACATTGGCATACCTCACATGGCATACCTGGAGACTCACCTGGAGACTCTCGAACGTGCTATATGTTGTATGGAAAACAGCGAATGTATTCTGATTCGATGCAACAGGTTGAACCATTGACACCAATGATTACCCTGTACTGACCTTGTATCTGAACCTTCTACAGTACTTGCACTAAAAGGCACCCAGTGGGAAATAGCTGTGCTATCATTGTTCACGTCAAATTACAATCCAAAAAAGGGAGCTACAAATTTGCACCTGTGAGAATTATGAGCATACCTAAATGGAATTCAATTCCAACCTGAGGGAGCCTGATTGGAGTATCATGAAAGTTCTTTGTTGTAGAGATAAGAACTGGCCAGTCCGTACTCGATATAGGAAGGTAAGGCTCAAGCTAGAGTCCAATGTATCAAAACAAAATCTCCTTTTAGATTAATAAACCCTCTGCACTTGATAATTACATTATCTTGTCTTTCCGCTCCTTCAAGCATATTCTAATGGGAGAATTCCGGGGTATTATAACTTCTCAGTAGAATATCACTTACTAATATGTTCGTGAACATGTAGTGTAAGAATGTTAGGCTCAAGCCAGAGTCCACCCATATCAAAGCAAGACCTCCTTTTAGATCATGATTTATCACCCCTCGTTAATGTTATCCTATCCATCCACTGGGAGCTTATTCAAACATATTCCGGTGGAGGCCCATATTCTGAGTTTGGTGAAGGTCCATACTGTGCTCTCATTCTCATCTCTTCCATCTCTCTCCTCAAATTCTCCACCTCCTCTCTCAACCCAGCCGCGACACTCGAAGAACCAGCTTCTGAAGAGGTCAATGCTGTGACAGAGCTTCCTGGTCCTGGTCCTGGTCTATTTTTTGGAAGAGCACTCGCTGGTGAGATAGGCACAGAGCTTGTTGTAAACCCGGAAGTGGATGGCTGAGGCTGGCTTCCACTGTCCGTGTAAGGCTCAATGTGATATTGGTCCAGAGGCTGCTCTTCGGGCGTTCTCCTCCTGAGTTGCTTTGATCCGAATAGTACGGAAAAGAAAGTCCGAGATGACTTTTCATCTTCCTCGTGTTCTACATCTCTACTTGTATAACGACGGCGGTATATAAACACCGCGATAGCCAGGATAGTGATGAGTGCAATGCCACCAATGACACCTCCGGCAATAGCTCCAGTATTGGACTTCTTTGATTTGGAGCTGTTGGTACTGTTACCAATCTGAGTCGCGCTGACGGTTTTATTTGGGAGACTAAAAAGGGATTTATACCGCTGAGCACAATGATGCTGCCAGATCTGAAATGACACTCACTTGAGCGCTAGTAGAGCATACATCGCTCCCTGGGCCGGACTACAGCAGATCAGGAAAGAGTTAACAGAAAAATCAAACTGCGAAAAATCACAGTAACACAGTACCTTGCTGCGCCAGTCAGAGGACTCCCGTCTGATGTAAAATATGTTGTAGGAAAAACGACATAATTCTTCTGATTCGAAGCAGCTGTATGTACACCTGATATCAGCAAGTCTCTTGTATTATTATCAGTCACAGTCCCCGCAGTGAACAGTGTCCAGTGGGACATCGCGGTAGTTTGAGTACCCTCAAATGGCAATCCATATGTTGGACTCGAAGCTTTACAAGTAAATTATCTGTTAAACAGATCATTGATGTCATTCAGAATCAATTCTAACCTGGATTAGCGGCACTCGTGTACCATGAAGTTTGGTTGCTGTAGACCTAGGAACAGATAAGAAGTTGGATATGATATGGGTTCAATTGCTAGGATCTTACACTCGAATCCACAAGCTCAAACCTTAGAAGCTTGTCGGCATACAAATTATAGATTAAGGCCCAAGAGCTGGGGTTATTATATGTTGTAGTCAAATGACCGGAGGACCCAGCAAGAATCTGCCACTGGGATACCAAGGAGGTGGCATTTTTCTACAGTCAAGAATCTCGATTTAGTACGAAAGAAAGAATAGGCAGGTGCCGGGAATATACCAAGTAGTTGTTGTGATCGTCGGCCTCTCCTACCACTTCACTAATTTCGGCCATGGCTCGGATAGCTAGAATCCCACTGATAGCCAGGTTGGTCATATTGGGGTTGCTTAACCCATCTAATGTACTGCCGGATGAACACCCAGAGTCAGCTGCCAAGTCTCTTGTAGAAAAGACACTGGTCAACGTACGCATCATCTGGCGTCAAAGGGTGTTGCGAAATAAGCCAGTCGGTCCAATCTTTAAGTGTCGAGTACTGCTCGTAATGACCCAAAAGAAAAAAAAAAAGTTATCAGCAGCCGTAACAACGGTGCCTTGAGACAGTCTAAAGGCAACCAAGATATGCCCTGCCATAAATGGAAGACATACATATGAAGACAGCAAAGATCCGTCGCCGCTAAAACTCGCATGCGCCCACACCATAATTAACATTTCGGCTGTATACTCCATCGCCGAAAAGGGATTTGGACTGTCATTACCTATTGCCAGCGGGAAGTTACTGCCTAGATCTCCAGCAGCAAATTCTTCAGAGTACAATGCAGATGACTCAAGCTGTAAGAGAGGCTCTAGAAGATAACCAGCCCAAGATGCATTCATATATAAGATCGCAGGAAAAGCGGCGTATAAAGTTTCGACTGGGTTTGTTCGTCTTAAAAGCATCCAAAATGCCAAAGTTAAACATTAAAGTTCATGATGTACAATCAGGCAAATCAACTGACCGAGAATTCCCCGTATCTTTCATGAAAATGAGAATATCAGATTGATTTATTTGCTGTTTCAAATCCGTTCCGACGGTGATCTCCATCCCTGCCATAACTTGTCTCGATGCTAAAGAAACCAAGTCTACATAATCGGGTGATATCGCGCTTGCGTCAGAAATGATCTGTTCATCCAGAGCGATTGCGCGATTGAGAGCATCCGAGGCGTTGTTCATAAAGTCCACCATCTGCAGGATCGAGAGGGAATGGGTAATGTGCATCAATTTCAAGGGACAGAGACATACCGCTGCCGGAACATCGGGGTATCTTGTAAAAAAGTATGGTAGGCGGGTTTGGTTTCCAGTAGTCTTGGTGTAGATGATGTCTTGATTTTGAACTAAACCAATTGCCCATACCACTGGTGATGAGGTAGATTTGATGCTGCCCAAATCGTTGCTGAATGCGAGAACAGGCCACCGACTGGACAGAATATATTATCAAAACCTGATATTTCAGCAGAAAAGGCCCTCAGGAAAGTACTCACTCATTAATGGCACGGAAATTCGTATCCTGAGTGCTGGCTAGCGTACCATTGTTAAGGAATGCACTACGCGCGACAACATCTTCGCCAGACAGATAAGTAACATTATTTCCCTGGAATTGCATCTATTAATCAGTGAAAAATTATCCGCAAAGGCCAGGATGCACCACATTCGTGACATGATAGACAACCCCGTCCTCCGTCATGTTGTTTGTCTCGGTCATGAACTCAGGAGGGGAACGCTGAGCTTCGTGATAAATGATGGAATTACTTGTAGTAGTGGTATTCCACCTCATTCCGTCAGTGTCGATAGCAGATATCCATTCTGGTTGTGTAAGTGTTTTAAGGAATTCGACAAAAGCAAGGATAATTGACATCGGGACCACTGACCTCCACTGATATCCTGATATACCTGAATAGAATGAGGATTTCCGTCCGTCGAGTTAGCTTCAAAAAAGATGTAGGTGAATGGGAAGGATTGTAAGACTAGATCATCACGCTGGGCTAACTTAGAATTAGAAATACTGGCGGCGAGAGTACACTCACTTCAATCGGACTCAGAAAAGTAATATTTATTGCCATATTTCCGGCTGTGAGACTGATGATAGAACGAGTGGGAGTAATCTGGTAGCCATTAAAAGCAGTATTAGTGGTGGTAGCATTATTGTTCAGCGTGAGCCCCCCAGGTGTTCCTTGCCAAATGTATAATGCACCGTCAACTCGCAGTAATCCGCACCACCCCAAAGTCTAAGCAAATTGGTTCAAGAATGAAAGACATTGAATCGGAAGCAAACTCGAGAATTATGGGCACAAATTACATACACGTTGGTTCCAGAACGTAGGCCATCGCGAAATCGAATTACCAGGAGTCAATCCAGAGGTATGAGCAAAGTATGCCTGGAGATAAGGAGACCGGACGGCAAGAGGAGTCGCTGGCGGCTGGACAGACTGGCTGAAAGCATGCAGGAAGAACTGGCAAGCAAAAGCAAGAAAAAGAATGATCATAAGTGCTGATCAACCCGTACAGGGCGTGGGGGGGATGTTTCACAGTTCGGATAGAAGATTGAAACTGTCAAAGCATCTGCCAAGCGCGGCGGAAATGATTCATCAAGCGAAGAGGCACAGCAGTGACACGGCCATAACCTTGAGTGAAAACCCCGATTGTACCGGCGGGCCCTACATGACTACGGTTGTAGGATAAGGAAAGGCGAATAATATTAAGTCGTTCTCCGTTCTGCATTTGCAATACTCGTTTCCTGCAAGTGAATAAGTTGCCGCAGAGTGCTGCATGAACCGGTCGGTGGCAGAGGATGATCAGATGATGAGAGTGGCACTGATAGTAAAACCTTATAGCCTAGGTGCCGAATAAATAAACTAAGTTCAAGTGACGTCGCAATGACGTATTATCATCTTCCCACGGCAGTCAGACGGACAAATAATTAAAAACCAGCTTTCTGAAACTTACGAATCGACTTATAAGTAAAACCACTTTGTGGCCAATCCGAGAGAGCATTCCATGGGGACTGTGAATGATCATACTAGAACTACATTTGGATATCTAAAGCATTGAAGCAACACTGAAGGTTGTAAAAGGCTGTAACGTGCAACTTCCGCTGAGCGCGCGATGTCAATCTGTTGCGCTTCTGGCCCGTGGGAGAAGACGGTAACATGAGTATTGCCTGTTGCATAATCATCTGGAGGTCCCCGATTTTTTTCGCACTTGTTTATTTGTATTTGAAATGCCAATCAATTGGGCCGGTGGGCCTAAATCATGCCCGAACGAACTTGATCAACTCAGCTGATAAACATGGTACACGGTCTAAGCCATGATCTCCCGAAGCGCATTGTTTATTGGAGGCACGAAGAAGGACGTCAAATCAAAGAAATTGCAAAGCTAGCCAGCTGCTGCGAATTAACAGTCTATATAAGAAAGGCAGTCGCAGAAGGCAACGTCAAACGCCTCGGTCCGAAGTGTCTGAAGGCAGGCACAAATACAAATAAACAGGCGCGAAAAAATCGAGGATCTCCAGATGATTATGCAACAGGCAATACCTTCCCACAGGATTTCTTCTTCCCATTCAATAACTTCTACGCCTACAATACGCTGTGCTATCAGTACGAAAACTAGAATTTGGAGTGAAAAAATATCAGAAAAGTTTACTTTTCTGGTCCGTGATGCGTGGAACCCCAAAGCAAAAAACAACGTGCGACTCCGGTGACAGGTTTCGAGAAAGGCTCAGAATGATCATGGCAGGAGTCCAGAACCTCGACTCAGAGATTCCAGTAGCTGATGTAGTAAACTTGTTTAGAAAAGTCACCTCAGATCGAGGAGAATTCAACTAAGAATGCACTGAGATCGGAATGAGAAAGGTGAAGGACAAGATGGTGACAGTTCAGAGCGAGGAGGGCGGTTTCTGGAACCGAGCACTTTGCCAAAACCTGAGGAAATAGGCCAATTTTATCACCGGTGGCTATTATTTATGACAATCTAAATTATTAACGGAATACTACAAGAGACAGCCAATTGCAATTCTCCCTCTCCGCCTTACTTGTATCAATGGCACCATTTCTCTTTATTCTTCGTCAATCTGGTACTCTGGTGGAGGTTCCTCTTGTACCCTCATTGCCCTGATCTCCTCCACCTCCCGCCTCAAGTCCTCTACCTCCCCTCTGAGCACACCTGCAGCATCTGACGAACCAGCGTCCGAGGATGTTACTGCTGTTGTTGAGTTTTCCGCATCCGGTTGACTCTTCCCAGTCCGGGTGTGGTCAGTATTACTCACTGAGCCGGTTCTCTGGAGAACACCAGATTTTGCACGAGGCGTGGAACTCGTATTCCCAGACGCCCGTTGAGGGGACTGGTTACCATTATGGGTGTAAGGCTCAATATGAGGTTCATCTAAAGGCCGCGGCGAGGATAGCTGTCTTCCTTTCTTCTGCCCAAACAGCATCGCAAGGAGACCTCTCGCCGAAGACTTTTCGTCAGTGTAGTGACTTATACCTCTACTCGCACGACGACGGCGGTACACAAATATTGCAAGAGCCAAGATGGCAATGAAAGCAACACTCCCAACGACTCCTCCGGCAATTTTAGCTGTGGTTTTTGAGCGAGAGTTGCTACTGCCAATTGGAGTAGCGCTGACTGGCCTCTTCGAGAGACTAAAAGAACCATTTAGCGCAATGTGGTCAGATAAATGCGTCGGCACTTACGTGAGAGCGAGTAGGGCATACATCGCTCCTTGAGCAGGACTGCAAAGGATAAGGGAAGGGAAGACTTAGAATCAGATTAATTTGCTTTAAAAGGTACATCGGCATACCTAGCATAACCACCCTGGGGAGTCCCATCGGACGTACTATACGTTGTAGGAAAAACAGCAAATGCCTTCTGATTTGATGTGGCAGCGGCATGAACCATTGACACTAACGAATCCTTTGTATCTGAATCGTTTACAGTTCCTGCAGTGAAGAGAGTCCAGTGGGAAATTGCTGTGCTGTCATTGTTGATGTCGAATGGGAACCCAAAGGATGGTGCTACAAGCGTCACCTGTGAGCAAAATTATGAGCATACCTAAGTTGAATTCAATTCCAACCTAAGGAGGCCTGGCCGGAGTACCATGAAGCTTGTCCGTTGTAGATCTAGGGAGGTAAAAATTGGCAGGTTGGGACTCGAGGCTTTGATATCTTGTCTAGAACTTACACTATTATCTACGAGATTAAGATCGAGGAGCTTATCAGGGTAAAGATTATAGATCAAGCCCCAAGACCCCGAGTCGCCATATGTCGAAGTCAAATGACCATCGGATACAGCGAGAGTCTGCCACTGAGTTACCATTGAGGAGGCAGAATTCTAGGACAAAAGCAATCATATCCGATTAACACCGGAAGAAAGAGGCAGATCTATGATTCGGAGGTGAAATACTCACAAAGTAGTCATTATAATCATCTGATTCTCCCACTACTTGACTGATTTCAGCCATACACCGAATGGCGATAATTCCTTTGATAGCCAAGTTGGTCATATTAGTATTGTCCAATCCGTCTGCAGTGACACTGGGAAGGGACTCAAGTCAAGAGAATGGCCTCCAGGGAAAAAGATCAACATTCTCAACTTACAATCCATCTGTCATCAGAGGATCCTCCGAGATAAGGGTATCAGTCCATGTTTTCAGTGTAGAATACTAAAAAATTAGGTGTGGCCGTTAGTAATTTAAATCAGGGGACCTTGGAAGAACATTATAATTATCGCCGAAATGAAAACACATACATATGAAGACAGCAACGATCCATCCCCACTAAATGTGGCATGTGCCCATATCATAATCAGCATATCACCAATATTCTCCATTGCCAAAGAGCGTAAGGGATTACTATTGCCGTTAGCCTCTGGAAAACTATCACCCAGGTCCCCTGCAGTGAAATTGTTACTGTACAACTGTGATGATTCATATTGCAGAAGTGGTTCGAGAAGATATCCCGCCCAGGAAGAATTGATATATAAGATCGCAGGGAAGGCGGCATACATAACGTCAATTGGATTGGTTTGCCTTGATAATCCAATTTCAGAGGGCATACTTGCTATTTTCGCACACCGTGATAACTCACTGAGAATTTCCGATATCTTTCATAAAAATGAGAACATCAGATTGATCCAGTTGTCCATTGGAATCGGTCCCGACAGTGATTTCCATTCCTGCCATGACTTGTCGCGATGCTAGAGAAACTAAGTCTGTATAGTTGGATGATATCCCGATTGTGTCTGATATAACTTGTCTATCGAAGCTCATTGCCCGCTGGAGAGCGTTTGAAGCATCGCTCATGAAATTCATCATCTACATAAAGCAACGGGAGTAGGTCAAATTGATTTATGATGTATGAAAAACACTTACTGCTGTTGATACGTTAGAGTATTTCGTGAAAAAGTACGGCTGGCGCATTTGGTTCTGGTTTTTCACAGAAGTAGTTGAGACGATATCTGGATTTCGAACTAGTCCGATTCCCCAGACCATTGGGGACGAAGTGGATGTGATAGTGCCCAGATCATTGCTGAACGCAAGAACAGGGAAATTACTATTGAAGACATCGTCAACACTGATATTTTGAAAGAACTGACTTAAAGAGCTACTCCCTCGTTAATCACACCAGAAGCAGCATTTGAAGTATTTGCCAGTCTACTTCTATTCAGAAATTCCTCACGAACCGGGTTGGCTTGCCCAATTTGGTAAGTGACGTTATTTCCCTGGCATTTTTTTCAGTCTCCAAAAATTATGTTTAAGTGTTGTAATACAAACTGCATTTGTAACATAGTAAACCACGCCATCCTCCGCCATGTTGTTTTTCTCGGTCATGGCTTCAGGAGTAGAACGTTGAGCTTGGTGAAAAATAATGGAATCACTCCAAGTTGTATCCCATTTCATGGTGTCAGTGACATCATCGGATATCCACTCTGGTTAAGAACATATTATTGCATTAGTGCATTTGGTCCGAAGCAAGGTTTGAGATGTAATCTAACCTCCAGTAATGTCATGGTATACTTGAAGCGAATGAGGTTTTCCATCTGTCGAGGACGCTTCAAGGAAAATGTAAGTGAATGGGAAAGATTGTAACGCTAGATCATCAGGCTTTGTCCAACAGAAAAGCAAGAAAAGGAGCGGGTCAGAATCAGAGTACACTTGGACAAAGGCTGCACACTCACTTCGATCGGACTGAGAAAAGTAATGTTGACTGCCATGTTTCCCGCTGTCATATTTAAAATAGAACGAGTGGGGGTGACCTGATAACTTTCAAGAGTTGTAGTGTTTACGGTAACATTGCTGGTTGTCGGATGGTTACCTAACCAGTTGTAAAATGCATCGTCGACTATCAGCAACCCAGCCCACCCCAAAAGCTAGAATAAGAAAGAAATTCGATTAACCACAAGCTTTAGCATCGTGGGTGCAAAACCATGTACATGACCTGTCCAAAAATTGGGATATTGGGAAAGCGAACTGTTAATCGGAGTATGACTCAAGTAAGCCTGCAGATAAGGAGACCGGACGGCCAGGGGAATTGCAGGCGGCTGGATAGACTGGCTCATCGCCAGCAAGACGAACCAAAAAACAAGAGCAAGGTAAGGGAGGAACATAGATGCTGGTCGAGATAATGCTTGAGGGGCGTTCCTTGGACAAGAGATAAATCTGTCACTGAAAGAGATAATATGCATGGAGCACAGGCAATTATACTCAGAATAAGCAGCACGAGTTATGGAGCAGAGTACGGCAGTTCTTTTTTGAGTTTATTCGCTACTCCACTACCTTGCATTCCTTAGGAGTCAAACTCCACCGAATATACAAGTTTTAAGTACGAACATCAAAGCTCCGACCTTACCGACACCAACTCTTTGCTGGGAGTTCAGCGAGTGGGTGATAGTATGGTGATTCGGGTGCCATTGACTAGAATAAACGTCTAAAGGCAGACTAAGTCCGGTACATGGAATCTGAATGCATGAAAGGAATGTACAACTTCAGTGAGATAACCTCGCTGTGCAGTGAAATGACCCTTTACCATCATATCCTCAATTCGATTGTTTGACCTCCCTGGTAGGCGGAGAGGTTTCTAGAAGCGGAACATGTCGGCCAACTACTATCTTGGTTACCGGATCACCTGGCCTGTATCCATTCAAAAAGACTGTCCTACGTGAAAGATTTTTCCCTATTAGTACTGACTTTGAGGTGAGACGCTCCACGGGAAGGGACGGATCCTCATAGACTGGTTTCGTGACCCATTTTGCTAGTAAAAAAAGACAGAAAAGGTGGACGAAGAACATTCAAAACACATTAGAACGGACCTTGACATTGGATTAACTCCAACAGCGGGATGTCTGACACTAAAAACCTTTTACAGTCGGATGCTCAAATCTCCGAATGAAGTTGCGACCACGCTGCATATTGGATAACTAGCTACTCCCATATCGTGTCGTCGAACTTTCTCCGCACGATGACCATGCAATTAGCAGTCTTGTCAGCTTCCCCAGCGCTGAAAAAAAAAAAAAATTCAGCCTTCCAGGGAATAACCTACTTGGCACTCCGTAGACAATTATCAGGTTACGAAAAATAAGGCAGAACAGCTTCCAATTCAAGCCAATCTGAGTACTCCTTTAGGTTGATGGAAGTAAGTGGGCTCCGAGGACCGTCAAGGCTCCGCCGCGGCAGGCTGCTCTAGCGCATACGGTTATACGAAGGAGCTGTCAACTCACTAGTAGTACATAGTACGCAAGTGATGGAGCCAACCCTGACGACACTAATAACATGACGATTAGGACGCTACGGAAGCGGACAGCCGAAGAAACCAAGAAGGATCAAAAGGTTGGCAGGAGCATGATGAACATGACTTTCGTTCGCTCATCCGATTTCAAGCTTGAGCGGGGGAGAAGTGGGAAGGTGGAAGCTGTGGAAAGTTTGGGTGACGATTCTTCTTTACTGAGGGGCAAGACAGATGTCAGAAATGGTTGGAGTTCCGGGTCGTTCTGCTGACAGGGTGATTGAAAGGACCATTGAATGGAAAAAATGACTTATGGGATAAACTAGGAACTGTAAACTGCACGTATGTCTAGGAAAAGAATCAACAAAAATCTGACAGCGATTGATTGGCCAGACTTTCAATCTCAGGAAACGTATCGCATAAAAAAGTATCAAGATAGAATTCAACTTGCTGCGTTTAGGGTGATTGGGGCCTGCAGGCTGCTGGACTCTGCTAAGAGCCGTGCATGATATCCAAATTGCAGAATTGAGATAAAGTTCTGCGGCTCAAGGCCTCATGCTTCATGTGGAAGCGACTGAATCACTGAGGAGAATAGGCATTTCGGATATTTCGACCACTCATGATCTGACCAGCAGGTCTGTCGTGTTTACTATGGGAATATTAGAAAGGTAAAGTGGCGTCTGGAAAATTTAGAAACTCAGAGTGTAAACTAATTTTCGGCAGAATTCAAAGTTCTTCTCGAGTTGTGACTGTACGTGGACACGAGAGAAATTGGACGTCGTGATGATCTAGTCACATGGTCGTGACAAATTTTTAATCTTATCTTATCATCCTCCTTCCATGTTCCCTCGGGCCTCAACGTCGTGGGCGTTCTTTCTCACTCTCATTTTCTCTTATGGGTACAGGAAACTCACTCGAAAGCATCGCCGAACCTCAGTGATTCCCCCAGCGGGAGAACGAGTATTGATTCTGGGAGCTTCCAGTGGAATTGGACGCGACATTGCTCTAAGGTATACCAGCCGAGGTGCAAGAGTCTGCCTCGTTGGTCGGCGGAAGGACAGACTTGAAGCTGTTGCGGATGAGTGTAAAGCTGTTGGCTCTACTGGACGTGCTGTGCTAGCCATTACTTCGGATTTTGCCAATGTGAAGGATATGGTTCATGCACGGTCTGTCTTGGAAAAAGGTTCTTGTTCATTTGAGTTTGGTTCAAAACTTTGGTTTGTAATGACTATTTAGAGTGGGAAGGCATTGATACTATTATTGTTGCTGCTGGAGTCTCTGCTCTGAGACCCATTTTGGAAGTCGCTCAAGTTACCACCCCCGAGTCGGACGCCAGCGAACAGGGCATTCAATCCGCCGTCAACGCAGCTGAGGCTGCAACCAAAGGGAATTACATTGGACCTATGATTGCCGCTATAGCCTTTGTACGTCCCATTTATTCACTTTTCAATTCAAGCAATGACGATACCCAGATTCCAATGCTCAAACGGACGTCCAAATCACCATCCATCCTTCTTGTATCATCCCTAGGCGCTGTCATTCCGGCTCCTACGCGTTCCATCTATGGATCAACAAAAAGCGCATCGCTACTACTCTATCAGGCCCTAGCCATCGAACATCCATCCATCAACTTTTCCTTCGTATTACCCAGCACTGTGCAAGGAGATTTCCGAGCATCTGCAGTGGATGTTCCTCCTTTGAGTAGCACCTCTGAAGCCAGGAATCCAACCTATAACACATCTGGTCTCAAAGTCGAATACGTGGCGCAGCGGTGTATCCAAGCTGTGGATCAAGCGCAAAAGATCCTTTTCTTGCCGGAGATGATGGTTTTAGGTCATCTGCTTTACTGGTTGTGGCCGTCATTCATTGAGAAGAGGGCAATGAAAAAATACGGTTTTGTAGCGAGATGAATATACAGGTGTGCCTTGTTGAGCTGCATCTGACAGCCTATATTGACGAACTCCTGCAGATCAGCCTTCTGTCCTATTCTACACTCTGAACAATCTGTGACGTACCGTTAATCACTATACTTGTAACATTTCATGCACTGGACTGTTTCTCTCGATCAAATGTTTTCTTCAACCAACACCGTATCCGCCACAGCAACAGCCATCGTTCCAATACATATCCTACGGCAACGAGGCAGCGCAACGTTTCTGTCCATTTTAATTTTTTGACAGCCTTCCTGAAAGGGTCCTTCTCACGATTTGCCTCGTTTCTTCTTGTTTTACATCCATAACCTATATATCTACAGCCTTGGTTGTACACTACACCATAGGAACCCACCAATGGCAGCCTTCAACTCAGATGTGGACCACGATCCAGACTCTCTGTCTCGGGCTTTCCTAGCCAAATGCTCTTTCGGGGCTGCTGGTACGAACCACACTTTTGCGCAATTCCGTGGGACGCCGAACGAGGATCGATTCTCGGTGTCAGAGGAATGGGAACTCGGCGGCCATGTATGGCAATTTTTGGCCGTCTTCGATGGTACGTGCGTCGCATATGCAACTAACTTTAGATGATTAGACCTATTCTTCCGTAGGGCACGGAGGTCCGACTACAGCAGAATACCTTTCGAAGACCTTTCCTTCCCATATCCGAGCATCTATGGAGCAAACCTTTTCTGACTCCGGATCTGCATTCGCACCGTCACCGGCAATATCATCAGCGTCAACTTTGCAATCACCATCACAATCCCGTGCCAACAGCTCAGTCTCGGTGCAGTTACAAACCAGTCCAGCAGAGATCACTCCTACTACTGCTACCGCCACCTTCGCGAACATCAACGGCATCCGCAAAGATGAGGATATATTTTCGGAACGTTCGGTATCCGAATTTCTCAAACGCCAGGTCCGTGCGTTCGACGATGAATTAGGCAATGCTGTGAAAGCGATATGTCCGAATCCAGAACAACTTGTGTACGACATGAAAGCTGCTGAAACCTTGTATAAAGCCAATAGAGACGTTATCACCCGCGCGAGATGTGGGTCGACCATGGCTGGTATTTTGGTGGACAAGACGCCTGGAAAGAAGAGGATGTGGGTTTGTTGTGTGGGAGATTCCTCCGTCGGTGCGTAGAGATCTTCTTAGACTGTGCTTTAGTTATATTGACTCTTGGGTCTTCTCCTGTCTAGTGTTATCGACAAAGCAAGCTGACAGTAAGAAGCGGAAGAGTATCCTCTTGAATAAACACCATACTGGGCAGACGCCCATAGAGTATCATCGTGTTACGTTGGAGCACCCCTCTCATGAGAGAGACGATATTTGGTTAGATGGTGAGGAACGAATTTTTGGGACGTTGAGTATGACTCGAGGTGAGTATTTGCTTTTCATACGTCGAATGTTTACTCTTCACCCGCCTGCTTACTATGCTCATTGTTTACTGACGTTAATTTTACTATTCAGCCTTTGGCGACTTTATGTACAAGTTCCCGCGTTCCTTCACCTCCGCCCTCTTTTCCCATGTCCCCTCAACCGCGAACAAATCCGTTGAGAGCGTGCTTAGATATAACCGCACCCCGCCGTACGTCATCGCAGATCCGCACGTGTCGTTCATGGATTTGGAGAAGATGAGGATTGCGGTGGGAAGTCAGGCTGAACGGTGCGGGGATGTTGAAGGCGAACCGGACCTTGCAGTGGTCATCTACTCCGACGGGCTGGAAGCGTTGGCTTATAGGTTAGCTCTCGCCGTAGGAGCGAAAGCGGATGGGCAAGGCTCGAACAAATCATCACCCTCATCCACTCCTCCCCGAAGCCCCTCACCGCCCCAACAATCCCGGTCAGTATCAATGCCTTCGCCTGTGGACGTGATCGGCGCACTAGTCGCTCAGCCTCGGGCTGTCCTTCGTGATGGCAGTTTCGCGGAGTCGACTGATGGATTTCCGAGGTACAAGAGCAACGAGGCGTTTGATTTGATGTACAATGTACTCGTCAGGGCGATACCTGGAAAACTGCGGACACATCTCCTTGGCACTGGCGAAGGAGATCAGGGTGGTGCTTTCGCTTGGGAAGAATCTTACGTAGATGATGTGACGGTGATGGTGTTTCGACCGTTCCCGCATTCACCAAGTCGATGAGGGGTTGGATGGCAGAATATACCAGCATATCTTTGATTCTGTGTGTAATATAGATACGTACTTATTGTGCAGCTAAATTTACGCAATATACACCTTGTCTGCACCTCGTTAACCGTTATCTGGAGTTCACCTTAATTCCCACCATTTTTCTACTTTTCCATATTTCATCTTCCCCGTCTCATAAGCCGTAGGAAAGTTCCTCTCCAAACACTCTTCACCTGTCTGAGCTACTGATCCAAACTCTGACACTGTAACATCCGCTGTGATCACCTCTAACAAGGGAATTGATGAGATGAGCCGAGTTAGCTGCGTATCAGCCAAGGCGTAATCGACCCGATCGTTGAGGTTTAGAGAAAAGGTTAGATGGACGAATCGCAGTTTGGAAGAAGAATTGTGGTTGAATGGCGGTACATCGGTATGGGAATCGGAAGGAGGATGGTGAAAGAAAAGGGTTGACTGATGAATCAGCCAGCTGAATATCGAATATACGTTATCATTCAGGCTTTCCGACATCAGTTGGAAATGGGTCAGGTTTGGTAAAGTTATGCCCCGGAGATAACTTTCTAAATAGATGAATAGGAATTAACCAACTTCGGTGAGCAGATAGTTTTCGACCAATACATACCCTTGATAAAATTGCTCTCAATATCTATTGTCAAGCTGATCAACTCCTTTCCAACGTTCCTCAGAACAGCGATCTGACCCCATAAGTGAAAACTTGAACAAAATCTCAGTGCAAGAGTGTCCAGATGCAATAGGGGAAAGTAACGCGAAGTGGATATTGCCTCGCGTTCTAGCTCTGGTTCGTTCTGATCCAAAAAAAGTCTCCTGAGGTGTTGTGCATTTCCTTCGGATCCAGATGTCTCTTCCGCCTCCGTTGGACCACCAAGGGAAAGTGATTTCTCAACCATAAAGGTGGGCTTCCTAGATACGAGTAGCGCATACCGCAAGACAAGTGTATTTAACTGCTTCAGGGAAGCTATACAAGAGAATATTCTTTCCCAAGACGGCTCCTGGAGGCTACACTTGTCTATAGCGAGATGCTGCAAGGAAAAAGAGTTCATTTGAATCAAACGCAATAAACGGGGGAAGCGCCATTTCTGCGTCGTCTGTACATTGATGATGTCGTGGTACGAGCGAGAAAAAAGGACCTGGAGCGCTTGGAGGTTTGTGAAAGGTAAGTAGACGTCTGGATCAGGCATTTCGGTATCGTGATTGGGGTTGCCATCTCCCGCGTTGAGGCTAAGCGTTAGAGTACGTACGGAGCAGGTTATGAGGGAATTTTTGGCCGCAGTATCTTTGAACGCGGCTAGGAAAGAGGAAAGGGATAGAGATTCGCGGTTACGTTTCAAAGCGAGAGTGGAAGGTGCGGTGCTCTCGTAGTTTAAAGAAGAGTCATATCCGCCATAAAGCAGGCGAATGGTAGAGAACAGGTGCCACCTGGATCTTGGAAGAAAGCAGTGATGGGTTAGCGATAACGACTTTAAATCTTTTTTGGATTCTACTAAATCGACTATGGCGTCAAGAATTTCTTGTGGTGGAACTGTCAAAGTCATGGCTTCAAGATGGTCAAGATGAGAACACGCCCCAAGCTTTAAGCGCCGATCACTCAACGTTAGACGTTCATGGCCCCCGGCCACCACCGGCCACCACCAATGATCATGGGTCCTTCCTTCCTTATGCTCTCTTGTATGCTTGTATGATCAGAAAGCAAGCTACGGGCTTACAGATAATGAGGAAGTCGCCGTATAATATATAAGGGCCGAGGGGTCCGTTAGGGATCTGTAGCGGGGTGCAAAACCAAATTCGTGAAGGCGGTTCTCGGTCGCATTATTCTCGATATGTAAATTACGAGTCCGGAATGAAATGAAGGATTCGTCTTTATTGAGCGAGGTCGGTTGTCATGCGTGGGAGAGTGCCTATTCAAATGCTTACGTCTTTCTCTATACAAGATCCGTGAGAGACCTTTGATGTGACGTCTCACGGTCCCTTTGTGACTGTCATTCCTCACTTACTACCTTCAGCCCACTCACCGACTCTCGCCTCTCAGCGTCAACCTGCGCTGTTCGGATAACATGTCAAAATGTACAGAGGCCTTTTGCACGAGCTGAAAAAAGGCAGTGAGTACCCTTATCTATATTGTCATATCAGGGCACTGGCCTCTACACATGCGACCCCAAAGCAATGCACACTACTCTGATCAAGATGAGGTGGATTCTACTGTCCAATGATCCCTGCTCAACACTTCTTGGTGTTATTTGCAGGAACAAGATGTATTTGAAGAAATTGATGGATTATCAAGTTTGTGACACCGACAAAACTTCCATACCTTTTAGTTCTAATAATATGACACACTTCAGCATCTCAAGGCAAGTGTCATGCGAGAATCGGAGCATCCATATATTCAAGTTAGTCAGTCCTCGGTCCACTACAGTACCTACAGCAATGTGTGTAAGTGCGAACGGCCCACCTCCGGTTTGAATTGAGGGACTTATTCAAGGAAGGCACTACATTTGAAAATTAATCTTATCTGAGTCTAGACTAAAGCTAATGGGCTCTGGAGCCTGGATCATTGGTGAGGGATCATATTGGAACTACTGAGCAACAAGCAAGAACACAAGAATCTCATTGAGCTGAACAGGCTAATGATTTGCCTCAGATTCAAATTGAAGTCCAGCTGCAATTGCAGAATACTGGATCCAACTGCATTACTGCACTTTGGAGTATATCTGTGTTGCCTATGGATTATTATTGACTTCCCGCCTGGCAATGCTGTAGAGATACCTCCCTTGCATTTTACCTTTGCATCTAGATTCAGACTTGTATCTGGCATGCGATTTATTGCGACGGCCCACACTCTCATGTACTAACTTGCGCAATCAAGAATTTCTCAATGCGGGTTTGGTATGTTTGCGAACAAGCTCTTCCAAGTTCATGCATTCATCTACCCTCCAAAGTTTTGTAATTGTCGAAACTCAAGTAGAATTTGCTGGTCAAGTTCTGCAATTGACTATGATCTAGTACGTCAGTGGAGTTTCTCGTAGGTAAGGTACTTGTGCTCACCGTTCTATAGCTTTTCTTGCTTTCAAAGCACACCAACAATACCCCTTCTCGTGCGCTTTTTTGCTCTAAGCTTCATCCGTACTGGCCTTCTGGCTGCTCCATTGGCTGTCATAGCACATGATCAACATGGACTCAGTAAGAATTTATATTCTTTTCAACTCCATACTGTGGGCGAGATAGACATTGATATGGAGAGAGCAAGGAAAAGAATTCATATATAAAAATATTACATCAGTTCTTAATGAATTTTCGAGAATGGTTGACCGGCCGAGTATGAGGAAAGGCTTATAATATACATAGAAATGATTACGATGATTTTTTGATTAGGATTAACCGGTCGAAAATGATTGAATTTTCTGATCAGGATTATCGGAATAATTTACCAATCATAAAACAACACATAGTAAAATAAGTGGATCACTGGCTAAAAGTGAGTTATACAACTGAGTACTGAGTTCTAGTAGAACAAATGCCCCCTTTGTTAGTCATCTGGATATCCTTTCCGTAAGAAGGGCAAAGATTATGCAGGAGTCGAACCCGGCCACATTTTCTATTTACATGTCCCGCTGCACCTACACAGACACTGTACACTTGAACACTGTCAGCTTTTCTATTCTCATGAACTATCACACCTACATGGGCACTATAAAATGCCATTATTTACATTACTGATTGCTGAACTAGGAACTGGCGTCGACACTGGACAGTGAGGATGCCTAGATGAATAAGCAGTTGCATCCCCTCATCCAATGGGAATTCCCAGATGCATGGGCATTACCAGCCCAAAGGGTGTGCCCAGATATGGGGATCCAGCTCCCAGGTTGCCAGTGTAGTGAATATGCACTGTCTAGCTGAGTAACTTCTTGTGGTGGCAGGGGTCCTTGGAGGGAATGGCCATTGGACCTTCCCAGCATTCTAGGGATGCCCAGCTGTTGGGCACGCATGGGGATTTGACAATATTTAGGTAGATCAAGTTGGGGCCCATGATCTATCTGAGCTGGTATTGGTATAGATAGGGGGCTGCTTGAAGTTAAAGGGACAAGCTCTTAAGCAAAAGGCTTGTTCCATGGGATGTTCTTAAATTCCAAAAGCCACAACCTGTTTTGGACCTGTTGGTGAATGTAGCTGGCAGCCCATCTAGACAGGCACATGGAAACAATGGGTTGTTCATATTTTTCTGCACTATCTCTGCATCAAGGGTTCTGAAATATGTTGCAAATTTAGGCCTTATAGTAGATTTACAGAAGCAACATGAAAGCAATCACATGAGAAAAAAATGGAAAAATCATTGAAACATGCAGCAAAATAAATGCTGGTAAATGCAAAATATTCCCATGGCTTTTACAAAGGCAATATGAGAGTTACAAATTCAGAGAAAAATGCTAAAATTCCCAGGAAAAATATATTATACTACCTAACTTTTTTGTGATATTCTGTGTCGCTGCTGTACTTTACAGGATTGTCAAGAAATTTGGATTCCAATTTGGCTCAAGATAAACCGTACCCTGCAGGGAAATATCTGGTTCCATATATCGTTGGCTATGGGGAAGTTTTTGTTCCCACTTAGAGTTTTATGAATGTTTTGGGGTACAACTACCAGAATGATCTTATAGAATATGCTGTCTGTAAGATTGAGTAGCTCCTCGGCGCTTTTGCAAAAAGCGAGCATTTGGTTTCGCGAAGGAAAAATCAAAAATTTAACAGGCGCGCAAGATTACAATTATCAGACGCGAAAGATTATTGTTATCTTGGCCGAAAGATTGTCTATGTCTAGGTCAAAAGAATATCTATACCCGGGCCGAACGTAGGCCAATTTTATCTTACGATTAATCCAGTGAGAAAAGGACTATTTTGAATATGAGAAACAAAAAATTAGTTTGTAATAAATGGCTCATTGTTTTACTTCTTTTCCAGGTGTCAAATCATAAAGTTTTCTTAAGAAAAAAAGATTTCAATCTTCTAGGAAAAATTAACAATTGTTTTTAACATTCCCCCTTATAATTTTCAGCCGCAAAAGCCCGTTGGTCAGGTGTGTGATATTGTGCTTTTTGTAAGGCCGACATAAATTATCGTTGTTATAAATCAGTAGACCAATAAAAATGATTCCATATAAGACTGTCTATACTTCTATATTATCATTCGTTCCCGGTAACCCTTTCACACACCCAGATGATAGATTCATTTACTTCACCTTCACATTCATAGCCATGTCCCAAAACCCCTTCTCAAACTCGGTACATCTCTCCCACACCTTAAACCATTCTTCGAAGCGGTTCGCCGAGGCAGGATCAGCAGCCGCGCAAGCTTCGATAGTTTCTGCATGAAAATCGTGAATAGAAGAGATCAAATAGAAAAGAGTAAAAAGACCGGAGACTGATGGAGGCCAAGACCAAAACTCGTTCACTCACCTAATCCCAATCTTACCGCTTGCTGATACGACTCTCCCGAATAGTCCTCCATCCAATGGAGATACGGATTGCCTTCCCACACAACCCATCCATCCTTCTCCTCCCCTTTCCCTTTCCGGCTTCCATCATCATTATCGTTCTTGGAACCCTTCTTCACATTCTTCTTTAACCACAACCCAACTTCTCCATAACCTAATAAACAAGAGAGTAAAGCCATCAAGAGCATCGTCGTATCGCCTACGAAGAGTTTAAGGTAAATCGAGTATAACCACCGCGAACGTACGTAAAAATACACGTACCCCTCAACCCGGCATCGACAAGATACCCTCCATACGCGGCCGTCGCCGTTTCTTCCCGCGTCTCATGTACCAATTCCTGCTCAGATACACCCCAGGTAGCACAAAACGTTTTGTGAGTATCAAGTTCTTTTATAATGTTGAGGATCGTTTCGGTGGCGGAGGAGATGGAGGAAAAGGACGAGGATTTTGCGGCGAGGAGGCTAGAAGAGAAAGAGGTAGGAAAAGGATGAGTCGCAAGGAGAGATGGGTGAGAGGAAGGAGTCAAGAGAGAGCGAGTGATAGTCGACTTACGCGTATGCTCGAGCGTAGTACCTAAGATATAAATAATCCTGTCTGTAGATTACGACATTATTGAGTCTATCTCATCAAGCAGAGCAAGACGTACTTTATAAAATGCACAAAATTTTCCTTCGGAAGAACACCCTTTCCCAAAAGCTTTACAAAATCGTGTTCGACGTAGGCTTTCCATACCTTGGCGCTCCTGCGGATTAAAAGAGTAGTGAGAGGGTATGGGTTCGTTGGGGTGATTCTGCACGGGATGAAATGTAAGCGACTTGTGACAATGCGATCCGACCCTACCCGACCCGACTTACCTCGGAACAACCACTTGTTCCATAGAATGAAAATGATTCAACGGTCCATGTCCATGGCCGATAGTGGGATCTGCAGTTTCGATACCGAGGTGGGTGTACCTCGCCGCGAGTCGGACGGCTTCGAAAACTATCGGAAAAGTTCAAAAGGTGTGATTGGAAAGCTAGGAAAGTACTCACTATCGGAACCCAAAGCTAGCTCAGAAGCAATCGCAGCACTCAGCGTACATCCAGTGCCATGAATATTCGTGGAATCAATTCGGGGACGGCACAGCATCGTAGTCTTGCTTCCCTCTGCGGATGAGGATCCTTGATATAAAACGTCGACTACCAACTCGCGCGAGCTAGCTGTGACACGTAAAATTTCCATATTCTCCTCATCAGACGCAGCACCGTCTCCGGCGACGATAATCTCGGGATGACTTGCCGCTACCCTATGAACATCTTCTGGAAACGCGGTTAGATGCCCCCCTTTGAGCAGTACAGCTCGAGAACCGAAAGAAGAGAGTTGTTTAGCCGCAGAGAGCATGTCCTCTAGGGTCTCAATCTTTCCCGATGAAGAAAATTTCCGATCTCCTCGAGATAGCAGTAACTCTGCTTCCGCTTTATTTGGCGTTACCAGCGTCGCTAGAGGGAAAAATTTTTCACATAAAACGGCGATTGCGTCCGGATCAAGTAGGGTATGACCAGAGGTACTGACGCAAACGGGGTCGATGACGAGCGGCGGGAGTTCGGAAGAGTAATGTGTCTTGAGAGCAGAGATGGTTGCTCGAGTATTATCGGCATCGAATAACATTCCCGTCTTGATTGCTTTTATGTCGATATCGGACAAAATCGAGATAATCTATCGACAAAATTTGAGAATGCAATCGTATCCTCTAATGAACCAAATACGAACTTGTTTCTCTAAGAATTCCGGAGATGAAGGAAATACATCCTGAACACCCGTAGTATTCTGAGCTGTCAAAGCGGTTATCGCACTGGTTCCATAACATCCATGAGCTGCAAAAGTCTTCAAGTCGGCCTTTGACCGAGTTTGTTAGTCGTGTCGTGTGAAGGGTGTTAGCATCGGATAGGCTCACTTGGATGCCTGCACCTCCGCTGGAGTCTGATCCAGCGATGGTTAAAACTGGTGGTTGCAGAGTTGAGCTAGCCATGAGATCTGGAGAAAGAACAGTGAAGAATTACATCATCCGGCGGTTAATGAATTGTTTAATGTTCACTTTTACCGTGGAGTCGCCGCGCGGCAATCCCCGCAACTCTCGCTTAGGTGGCAGGTATCACCCCGAAAGGAAAAATTCCGCCCGACGGAGTGATGGACGGAGTGTAATTAATTCGGCCGAATGTATGGCTGGGCAGAATGCTAAGGGGTCTATACAAATGAGGAAAATTATTCTCTCACCGTGGTAATCTTGTTGGTCGAGAATATGGTAGAGGTTTAGAATCAAGTTTATAGGAAGCGTCTCCAATTTGTGCTTTTTTCTTTGTACAACCAGCCTTGGGTGTTGCTGCATTGGATCGTGCTCTGTTCTACGTCAATCTATCTCCTACGGGACCTTACTTCCACACACAAACTCTGCTTGCCGGGTATCTCATCCCCAAAACGACTCCACGCGCACAAACAATTGCTTATGATTGCCGACATGGACGTGCGGATCTCAGAAGGAAGTTGTTGAAGATGTTTGCAGTTGGGACGGCTGGGGTGGTTGCGCCTGTTGGATGTGTTGGGTTCCGCGATAACGACTCGGAGAAGCCAATTAAGGATTCGATGATGAAGGAGGGATGGGACCTATTTGTTGTGCTGTACGAACGATGATGGTTGATATACAAGAGGGACAATTTGAATGGGAGGGTTGGGGTCCCGTTGCTTGCTAGTAGAGTAGAATGGATTGCTTGGGTTTATTTCTAGTGTTGTGGGCTAACGATACACATCTCTTCTTTGCCAGACTTATTGTGTATTTTAGTAGATAGTATCTAGATATACACGGAGCAACTGGACTTTGTTGGTGCAGTTATTTGTTTAGTTGTGGTTTTTCATAATCCCGCCTCACACACATACGACATATTGGGGGTATGTCTTTTTTTCCGTAAAGTCAGGATCCGTAGACCATGCCCTGATATCATACATCCCTCCCTCCTTCGCAGCTAGCACGCTCAGAACCGAATCGGAACCTTATCTTATTAGTACTAGTATCCATAAATAGACTTCCGATGAAAACGTATATGTACCGTCCGGATTATTCGCTTCTTAAAAGTAGGCTCGCGATGCAAATTATAATCTGACATACTTATGGAACTGGTAGTACACTAAAGAGGAAAAACTTTGGGAAAGACATACCCCCAACATGTACAGTGAGTTATTTGCATATAAAGCAGGATTGCCTGATGGACGGCTGCTTCGGGGCTGCCCGAAACAGAAGGAAGAATCCACGAAGTGGAGTATGAACTACTTCCTCCGGGTATTACACGTATACAACTCGGTGCACATGTTAGGGGTATGTCTTCTGTTACAGAAGGTTCTGTAAGTTTTGAGCCAGTAGACCATGCTGTGAAATCATACTTCCCTTCTTCTCTCCTTCGTGGCCGGACTTTATCTCCGACCGCTTTATCTGATCAATCAGTTTCCTCTCTGAAGTCTACCAGTTGCATAAGTATGTCAGACTATCGTTTAAATCGCTCACAAGCTTCTTCCAACAAGAATAATCCGGGGGTCCGGGGGTATGCGTTTTCCTCGGAAGTTTACTTAATAGATACCCCCAATCAGTATTGAACGTGCGAGCTACTCGTACAAGGAGGGAATGAGGGATGTATGATCTCAGGGCACGGTCTACTGGTTCCTGACTCTGCGGAAAAGACACACCCCCTAATAGGTGCAGTCATTTGCAAATTTCAGTAAGTTTTGCCACTTATGGTAAACTTATGAAAAATATATACAAATAACTCTCCACAAAAGGAAATTTCCCACATTCTTTAATGTAAGTTTCTATAAGTTTACCATTTTAGGTGGTAGCTTATGAGAATTTGCGCGCAGTGTAAAGCAGGATTGCCTGATGATGGCTGGGGCTACCCGAAACAGAAGGGAGAATCTACGAAGTGAAGTTTGTTCTCCACTGAACTGCGCTGCGGATATTAAGTTTGCCATGCGGCTGCCTTCGAGTTCGCCGTACATGTCAAAGACTCAGATAAGAGATGAATATCATAGAGTTGGAGTTACATTATTACAGACATTCACCCAACATTCACCCTCAATCAGTTACACAAAAAGTTACAATTTTCCTGTCCACCAGAACTACTGAGCATTTTGTTTCCAGAGTCCTCAGCTCCTGTGCCCTGGAAGGTTTCCCAAAATCTCAACTTCAACAATTTATAGCCAGCGATTTTGGACCCAGCATTGCAATGTACATCGGAACCTTATCTTTACTAGCACCAGAAGGTACTTATCCGATTCTCGAACCCTTCACTCTGTCTGTCTCGGTATGTCTCGGTATCGGCTGACAGCCATAGTCCTGAACCGAAATGGAATGAATGTAGCTTCCATTTGTTTGCCACAGTGTTGAAATTACCGTGCCCGTTGACACAAAATCATTCATACTCCGGAATTTACTTATATCACATGCACATGACGATGAAGAATTTTTCCAGCACCTTATAAGCAGCCAAGATAGTCGCCGTGGCTAGATCAATTTCTCAAATATCTGTACTCTATCCTATGTCTGATTTGAAATCCTTGTTTGATACTAGGCATCCACGTGGAAACCTTGTATCCGATACCCTCAGTGATATAACTGCGAAATATGCAAAAGATGGTCACAAGGCTGGAACGGCACTTGTAGCTACACTGAAAAATGATGAAGAACCACAAGAGTAAGCGCTCCCTTGGCTGTATATGACAACTAATATCCTGAAGCTCCAATGCTGTATAGCATCGAGATCAAGAAACTTTGGGACAATCCTAGAAATCAGGATGTGGTCAAGGCGTTCATGACCAACCGCCTCTGCATAGAAGCAGCCGCTGGTAAAAAAGAGGCTCTTGAGGCTTATAAGAAATATGCGGTAGTCAGTCGTAACTCTTAACTTGCGTTCGAATGTTGCTTGACAGCCAAGTTCTAGCAAGATTATTTCTATCTGGTTGACTGGGTTCAGTTTAGAGCCCTTCGCGCGGTAACAGTACCTCGTGGCGACTTTAATCTCGATGACTTCAATACAGAGCTGGAATCCGTTGCGAATGCTACCGGCTATCCGGGGGATTGGCTTAAGACTTGTCTGGAAGAGATTGGACTCTCCAAAAAGGACTTTGAAGTTGAGCGGACCATTGCGGAGCTTGCGTATTCTCAGTACCTTCAGAACAATGCCCACAGCAGTACTTGGTATAATCTTCATGTTATCCTGATTGGTTGTTACTGGGTCCGTACCATACTATATTCTCTATCTTCGATCAAATTAATCATATTCTTGTTAACAGGCATGGTCCAAGCTCGCAGTGGAGCTATACAAGGACAAGAACACACAAACGGATACAATTTTCTATAAAACCTGGATTTTGCCAAATGTGGATTGCACTGACCCCAAAAATCCGACCCTGACTTCCAGTGCCAAGAAGCTATCTAGTAAGTGTTTAAATGAGAAGTGTTCTTGTCTCACATTTAAACAGAGTTCCTTGATGAACATGTTAAATATATGACATCTACACTCTCGAATGAGGATGCTCAGGCACTCTTTCGTGCAACCTTTCGCCTTGAAGTGGGGCTTTTTGACTCTGGATTTGATAAAGTCACTCCGAAGCCACCTCCCGGCCCCTAGGTGATGTAATAATGCTATATGGTTCACACCTTATGTAGCCCTCGATGTAGTTATGGTTCCAGTTGTCACAGGTCAACTAAACACTCAGAATTTGTACTTGTCCAGTTTCAAAAATAGGCCCTCGCAGGCTTTTTCTCTAATCCCTGACCCTGAGGGAGGTTTAGCATTCAGCGATCGACCACGATCAACCCAAAAGTATCATGACACAAAACATAAATCACACTCTCAAAGATCTACAGAGAGCAGCAGCGGCACCAAGAACATGCTCACAGCATGTCGGACTTGTGTCATTTGTGTCTCATCGTGAGAGCCTCTGGGATTTAATGAATCCGCTGCTGTATAAAGTAAAACCAAACTCCGTCTCATCATTGCCATACACCTTGCGCAGTCAAAATGATCAGCAAACTCGCTTTGATTTGATATATAAGGTAGAGTTCGGCGATTTCGCCAAACTTCGGTCCAGCCCAGCTTCCCGAACAGGGCCTAAGACACTCGCCTCTGACTGTAATAAGACCTGTTAGTGATTTGAATAGCATATTCGAGACTGACATTTAGGCACAGATGCAAGGTGCAAATTGAATGTTCATTTACTATCCCGCCTTCGGCAACTTCATGTACAGGTTCCCATGTTCCTTCGTCGCCGCTCTCTTTTCCCATGTCCTCTCGACCGCGAACAAATCCGTTGAGAGCGTGCTTAAGTATAACAGTACCTCGTCGTACGTCATTGCGGATCCGTACGTTTCCTTTAGATTAGGAGAAGATGAGGGTTACGGTGGGGAGTTCCGAGTCCGTCTGAGCGGTGCGAGGATGTTGAAAACGAACCAGACCTTGCAGTGGTCATTTACTCTGACGGGCTGGATGCGTTGGCTTGTAGGCTAGGTCTTGCCGTGAGAGCAAGGGGATCTGTGAAATCGGATGGACAAGGCTCGAACAAATCATCTCCCTCTTCCACTTTTCCCCGGAGCACCTCGCCGCTCCAACAATCCCGGCCAGTATAGTTTCGCGGAATCGATTGATGGATTTCCGGGAAACAAGACCAACAAGGCATTTGATTCGATGTATAATGTCCTCTTCAGGGCGATACCTGGAAAACTGCGGAAGGTGATCACGGTAGTGCTTTCGCTTGGGAAGAATCTTGCGTAGATAATGTGACGGCAATGGTGTTTCGACCATTCTTGCATTCACTAAGTCGATGAGGGGGTTAATGAAAGAATACCGCAGCGTATCTTTGATTCTGTATATGATATAGATAGATACTTATTGTGCATTTAAATTTACGCAAAATACACCTTTGTATGTCTACCCTTACAATGACTTCATTGACCGATGTATGGAGTTCACCTTAACTCCCACCATTGATCTACCTTTCCGTACTTGATCTTCCCCGTCTCATAAGCTGTTGGAAAGTTTCTCTCCAAGCACTCTTCCCCTGTCTGAGCTACCAATCTAAACTCTGTCAATGTAACATCCGCTGTTATCACCTCTAACAAAGGAATTGAGGAGATGAGCCGAGTTAGTTGCGTATCAGCCAAGGTGTCGACCAGATTGTCCACGCTCAGAGAGAAGGTTAGATGGATGAATCGTAGTTTTGAAGAAGGATTGTTGTATGGCGGTAGGTCGGTATTGGAATCGGAGTGAGAATGATTAAAGGGACGGGTCGACTGATGAATCAGCCAGCTGAATATCGTATATACGCTATCATCTAGCCTTTCCGAGATGAGCTGGAAATGGGCTAGGTTTGGTAAGGTTATATCCTGGAGAGTACTTTCTAGATTGATGGATAGAAATTAACCAACTGTGGTGGGGACATAGTTTTCCGACCCATACATACCATTAACAAAATGATCCTCAATATCAATCGTTAAACTGGTTAACACATTTCCAACGTTGCTTAGAACGGCGATCTGACCCCACATGTAATGATTTGAACGGAATCTCAGAGCGAGAGCGTCCAGATGTGATAGGGGAAAGTAACGCGAAGTGGAGAGTGCCTCGCGTTCCAACTCTGGTTCGTTTTGATCCAGGAAAAGTCTTTTGAGGTGTTGTGCGTTTCCTCCTGCTCCAGATATTCCTTCCGTCTTAGAAATCGACGTTCCTGTCGGACCCCCAAGTGAAAGTGATTCTTCATCCATCAAAATGGGCACCTGACATGAAATCAGCGCATCCCGCAAGACAAATGTATGTAACTGCTTCAGAGAAGCTATGTAACAGAAAAGACTGTCCCAAGATGAGTCCTGGAGGCTACACTTGTCTATGGCGAGATGCTGTAAGGACAAAGAGTTCATTTGGATCAAACGCAATAGACGAGGAAAACGCCATTTCTGCGTCGTTTGTATATCGATAATGTCGTAGTACGAATGAGCAAAAAGGACCTGAAGTGCTCGGAGGTTCGCGAAAGGCAAGTAAACGTCCGGATCAGGCATTTCGGTATCGTAATTGGGGTTACCATCTCCGGCGTAGAGGCTAAGCGTTAGAGTACGGACAGATGAGGTTATGAGCGAGTTCTTGGCCACAGCATCTTTGAACGCGGCTAAGAAAGAGGAAAGGGGTAAAGATTCGTAGTAGCGCTTCACAGCAAGAGTGAAAGATGCAGTACTCTCGTAGTTTAAAGAAGAGTCATGTCTGCCATGAAGCAGGCGAATTGTGGAGAACAGGTGCCACCTAGATCTTGGAAGAAAGTAGCGGTGTGTTAGCGATAATGATTCTAAATCTTCCTTGGAATGTACCGAATCGACTATGGCGTCAAGGATCTCTTGTGGAAGAATTGTCATGGCGCAACACGAGAAGGGGCCCGAAACTTTAAGCGCCGGTCACTCGGTGTTCGGAACGTTCATTGACATTGAGCCGCTCATGGCCACCGTCACGAGTCCTTGCTTCTTTCCTGGAAACTCTCTTATTTGATCAGAAAGCAAGTAATAGAAACTCACATTACTCCAAACGGATTCACAGATAATAACGAAAACGTGTAAGAACCCAGGGGTATCCGTCAGGGATACGTATGTAGCGGGCTGCAAAAACAAATTCGCGAAATCATGTTAGGCGGTTGTCAATCGTATTGATCTCAATCATATAAATACCAACTTGCTCGGTCAAGAATTTCTCAACGCTGGTCCGGTATGTGCACTCGCAGACTCCGCCAATTTTATGCATTCATCTACTCTCCGTAGTTTCCTGTTTGTCGAAACTCAAGTAGAATTTGCTGGTCAAATTCTTTGAGTACTATCTACGTCGGTGAGTTTCTTGTGATTGACATACTTCTGTTCACTGTTCTATAGCGTTTCTTCTCGCTCTCAAAACCCACCAATAATGCCCCTTCTCGCGCGCTTCTCTGCCTTTTGCTTCATCCTTGCTGGCCTTCTGGCGGTAGCTGCCTCTCCATTGGCTATTATAGAGCATGATCGACGTGGACCTGGTAAGAATTTAAATTTTTTCAACTCCGTAGCTCGTACCAATCAAGTCCTGGCCTTTCTCACAGCGAGTGAATTTTTGATCTTCAACAAAAAATATCACAACAATCAGGAAGGCCCTTCGGTTTGGCTGACAGTAAGGCAAGGCTTTGCGTTGCTCCCCAATCCCGGAGGCCAGCCGCGTTACACCGTTTACGACACTACCGGACCGTTGCAAAATAGGCACAAAAAACCCGAGCTAGTAACAACTCTTGGTAATTTGCGGTTCCCGCAGGATGGAGGAAAGAGTAAGGATGCTATCGTCCAGGAAATCAAGGCTCTGCAGCCTAATTCAATGGAGGATTTTATCACGCGTATCCTGGGTATCGTGCAGAAATACATATATGGTGATGTTTTGCCCAAGGAAGAGTGGCTTAAAGCTATCAAGGAGCCGGGCCAAGCAACGTCTGAGGCTTCTGGCTCGCAGGTTTGTAGCTCGTATTCACAGGCTGCTGGGTCAAACTCACTCAATTCGCAGGGGGGTCCCAAAAAATCCGACATTCACAATGTCCTTCATCCGCAGCAGCCGGCCGCGGGAGCTTCTGGGTCGCAGGGAGCTGCATCAAACCCACCAAATGTACAGCAGGGCCCTAAGAAGTCGAATATCCATGACGTTCTCTCACCCGAACCTAAAAAATCGGACATTCACAAGGTCATGAACAGAGCGCTGTAGAGTAGGCTGTTGCGTGCTATGGGCCTTATACATCCATTTCGATCCCTGTCGGGCTTTCGTCACTCGTACTTAGTAACAGGAGTCGAGATTATAATTACGCAGACTAGTACGCCGAGAGGATCAAAGGCATAGTTTCTGAGAGGGATGGAGCGGCCAATCAGTACCACTCCGACAAGTGAGCTATTCAAGGACCTTTTTCTGCAAATTCGCGACGGCAACAGCCTGAATAATGAAGAAAATCTCCGGTGTAAAATCGTTCATGCTGCAAGATAATTGGAATAAGAACCCATCCAAGGTGCGCTAAATATTAGACACCGTACGCATTTCGTTCCACAAGTCAGTCAATCCTTCCTTCGACTTAGGCCCATTATATGGTCCGAGCATATGTGCCGGGATGCCCAAAAACAAATTCGCTAAACAGTTATCAGCCGGGTCCCGATCGCACCGCACCGATATAAATACCGGCTTGCGGGGTGAAGGATGCTCTCAACGCTGGCCCGGTATGTACGCTGAAGCATCTACCCAAATTTATGTATTCACTCGTTATTCTCGAATCCGCAGTTCCCTAATCATCGAAGCTCAAGTAGAATTTGCCGGTCAAATTCTTAAATTGAGAATCATTCGCGTCGGTGAGCATGTTTTTGAAGATGAATGCACGTCTACTCACTATCCTGTAGCTTATATTTCCGCTCAAAAACAACCCGAAAATGCTCCTTGTCGCACGCGTCGCTGCCCTATGCTGCATCCTTGCCGGCCTTCTAGCGGTAACTGCTTCTCCGTTGGCCATCATGGAACATGATCGACGAGCACCCGGTAGAGTTTTCAATCCTTTCAACTTTCGACTCGCACTGATGAGAGTTCAAAATCGAAATAGGGGGCGACCTGGTGATTTTGGACAAAAAGTACCACCACAATCAGCAAGGCCCTGCAATTTGGCTGATGGTCAGGCAAGGCTTCACGCTGCTCCCCAATGCCAGAGGCCAGAAGCACTACGACGTGTACGACATCCCTCAGAAGTTGTCCACAGCCGAGAAAAAACCTGAAATAACGACATTTCTGTGTCGTCTGCAGTTTCCGACGGATGGATCAAAGAGTAAGGACGAAGTGTTCACGGCGATCAAAGCGCTCAAGCCCACTTCGGTTGAGGAATTCATCACGGATATCTTGGGCATTGTGCAGAAGTACATCAAAAGCGACGTGACACCCAAGGAAAAGTGGCTCAAGGCGATGAAGGAGCCGGGACAAGCAGAAGCTGGAGCTTCGGGGTCGCAGGCTTCGGGGTCGAAGGCTCCCGAGTCGAACCCTCCCACGCAGCCCCAGGAACCTCCCAAGAAATCCAACATCCACGATGTTCTCTCATCCGACCCTGGAAAACCCGACATCCAGAATGCCGCGAATCCACAGCAGCCAGCCGCGGGTGCTTCTGGGTCGCAAGGATCGTCGTCGAACCCGCCTAACGCGCAGCAGGCTCCCAAGAAGTCGAATATTCACGACGTCCTCTCATCTGAACCTAAAAAATCGGACATTCACAAAGTCATGAACCGATGGATGTAAATCTTTGGTGCCATGCGTGTCGCAGTCCCTGTAGGATTGTCTTGCTTATTCCCTTTTATTTACACCTAGTAGTAGTAGCCTACGGAGATTATAATTCCCTCGGTGATTTGTTTCTAGAGATTCAAAGACATTAATGTGGTCTGAAGCTTTGTACGTACCCGGAGGCCCTTGAGCTCTCATTGTATGCTGTAGCCGTTTGTATAAGATCAGATGGCGAAGGAAGTTTGAACGACAAAAGACAGGATTACGCTCTATTGACGAGTTGGGCCATAAGAGTCACGTGGTAAGATAAGATAATGGTGGGATAAGATAAGATAAATCATGCTTGATCTTTTCGCCGATTCTCCTTTTCTTCCTCAACGACCATGTCCGGCTCATCCTCATCTCATCCAGAGCTCAGAAATCTCCGGGATCATCTCCAAACCATTCATGATTCCATCTCTCACTTTCAACCACCAGCCAGACGACCTCCAATTCTCGATTCATCTCTCGAAGTCATTCAAAATCTAGTCGAAGACACTCATTGGCTTCAATACGATAATATACCAGGTCTTAAAAAACTCAAAGAATCCATTAAAGTTGATCTAGATGCATTGGATAAGGTTGGTAGACTTTTATTACAAACTCCTTTCCAATCTGACCATCTGTCCAGTAGTTTCTTGAAGATCCTGCGTGCGATAACTTGCCGCCGCTATCAACGAATGCCCCGTATCTCATTGCAGTTTGGAATGAAGTTCTTTGTGCACGCGCTCCTGTAATCTGCGTCTTCAAATCTTTTTCATCGACTTCTGAAGACTCTAGTTCGGCGAATGAAGCCAAACGGCCTTCAGCTCAAAATGGTCGGGTCCAAGGCACAAAAGTCGATGTCGTGGCTGATTGCGGTAGGCAGTGGATCAGGCTGAATACGTACGTGTTGATTTTTTTTTAGACCGCTCGTCATTACTGATTCGTCGTATGCAGTATCAAAAACTCGCGAATCCTTGCTGAATTCCGCGAGATCGATTCGTACCTTACTGACGATGAGTCATCTGACGAAGAAGACGAGGATTATAGACCTTCCCTGGCCCAGAAGGAATTCGATAACTCTGTTCTGCGAATGGGCAGATCTCTGGTAGCTGCTGCGAATGCCAATCCTTTGCAATTACCCATCTCAAATTCCGACGAAATCATCCCGCGAATTACCATGCGTCTCACACGTCTAGATCCGGATACTGAACCAAAGGAGCCTCGGATTGCGCAGACTATCCAGGTTTTAATCGATATGGGTATCGATGTTCAGTTAGGCGAACGTACTGTGGAAGAGATTCCACGGGTTAAGCCAAGTACTGCCCCTCATCCTTCATCACTCGTATTCGAGCCTACCACTAGAATCAACTTAGATCTCTCCGTCCTCATCGCTCTCGTCTCCGATCTCACCCACTCCCCTCTCCCTACTAGCGTCGAGGAGGCCAACTCCCGCTTTATCCCTCCAGAGCGATATCTGGAGTGGAAGAAAAAGCTCAACGCTACCAAAGCCAAAGCGAAAAAGCTCATCGATCCCGATTTTAACGATGAAGATTTCGAGCTCTCTCTTCCTGCACAGCAGGATATGGCCAAGACTTCTCGGGCGCTGACGAATCAAGTTTTGCAGGAGATGGGAAAGGGTCTGTTGCAGGAGATGGCTGACAGGCTGAACGCTGTCGAACCCAATATCCTTCTTGATCGAAGGAATGTCGAGTTTTGGACCACACGAGAGGCTCGTGATCGATGTTTACGCATCGTGGCTAAAGTGGGAGGGTCGAAGGAAAAGAGGCGTGTCCAAGCGCTGCTTTTCGATGCCCATGCCCAGCAACCCCCTGCCCCCGATTCAGCAGGCAATTCAGATTTGGATGCGGATTATCCTTTCCCTGTGCCTGACACTGTGGAAAAGGCAGAAAAGACATATTGGGCCGAGTCAAGATATCCGCCCAAACTCCTTCCGCTGATTCCGCTTCATTTTTTCCCTCTTCCTTCGTCCCCTTCGTCGTCGTATCCTAATATCCCCTCGAACGACACTGTTTCTGATGGGCCTCCGGCAGACTCCTCTATGCCCTCAGCGACCCCTCCTCAGGACCTCCCTCCCTTCTTCCGATCTCTCCATGCCACCTGCTCCGATATTTTGGAGTACGAGAATTATACACGTTCTCAAGGAGGTCCTCGAAAGTTGAAGGGAAATTTTGGTGTCGGTCACACATCGAATCACCATCGTCACGGTTCTGACACCAATCCGACGATTGATAAATCCAGCATCCTCTCCCTTGATGGGGACGTGGACGCCGACACCGATTCGGATCCTGCGTCGGCGTCCAATCCCCATTCCAACCTCACCTCGAATTTGCATTCGAATCCAAATCCTAATACGAATCCCAATACGAATACGAATCCGAATATGAATCCAAACTCAAACTTGATTTCGATTTCAGGTTTTCCCCGCGCGACGATCACGAAAGCGAACCCTCGCCTGACGGCGCATACGGTGCAAAGTCTCGCGTGGGGTTCGTCTCTTGGATGGACGACGTTGACGGCGAATCGGACGAGTGTGAAGGCGATTGTGAAGGAGATTAATGCGAAGGTGAAGGTTGAGATGTATGAGAGTTTGATTTTTGGGGGTGTGGATGGGGGTGGCGGGCCAGGAGCAGGAGTTGGAGCAGGTGCAGGTACGGGAGCAGGTGCAGGATGGGGAACAGGAGCGGGAGGGGGTGCAGGAGCAGGAAGGGGTGCAGGAGCAGGAGGGGGTGCAGGAACTGTGTCTGGGAATGTGGATGCTAGTGGTTTGGAAGGACCTGGGGCGGCGGGTACTTTGGATTCCCAGGCTCAGGTGGTCTCTAATGTCTCTACCAGTCCATCGTTGACATCGTCATCGTCGAATCACTTGAAAGCGGCAATTTGGATTATCGATCCTAGAAGTTTGGCAGAGGGTATGCGAGCGGATTCGGTAGATGATTGAGTCGAATCGTATTCCATATTGAGTTGAATAAAGTTATCAGAAGGGCGTGTATCACTGTATGAACCTCTCGTTGAGTACTTAAGCACCTGTGCGAATGTGTTGGTTAAAATTCCGTATTCTCGACGTTCCTTTTCTCCCCTTTTTCAGTTATGTGAACCCTTGATTGGTTGATGAAGGCGTTGAGTTATTTTAGGGTTAAAGCATTATTTATCAAAAGTGTGCGTATCGTATCTACATGCGATTTGTGGCTATTGAATTGACATCTCTCCCTTTAATCCAGGCGCGATCTCTGATTTGGAGCTTATCTTGGACAAGATGGTTGCAAGTACGAGGCTGCGCGAATGTCAACCCGCAGTTTGGCTCTGCTTTGGTCAAAAGAAAGGTATCTTGTTATCTGATTTAAGCGGAGCGCATAAGCGGGTTACCTTGGATGTTGATTGATCTAGGCAGAGGTCAGTCTGGAACAAACGATTCAGTATATTTTTAGCTGGACATGATCCCATACCCATCTGGATCGGACATATGAGGTCCAAACTATGGAAAGCCGGAAGGCCTCGCTCATGTCGGAACTGTCATTGGTCATGTGATTCAATAGAATCTCGGTGATTGAGCTATATACAGTAATAGGACCTCGAACACTCACTTTAATCAGTCCATCATTAATAACTGAGATAACGCCGCAGTGGTAAAGCCCACTACCTCTCCGAGTTGCGCTTCCGTGTAATGAAAATAAGTATAAGGTTCATATCTTATGTCCATGGAGGGTTACATCTACTTAAGTATAAGCCATAGCGCTCCAACTGAGCTGAAAGGCTTCAACATCGCATAGAGCATGTAGTGCAATCATTGTAGTGAACTACATTTGGGTGCAAAGTAAAATTGGTGATAAAATTTTGGGGCATTGAAAAGAACTCCAGATTATGTTGTCTACTGGCCATTTATATACTGTAATAATACAAAATTGGTACTTGAGGATATTCCGACGGCTGTGCAATAGGATAGAGGAATGGCGTCTGGTCATGAACAGTGGGTCCACCTTTAACATGATTCAATAATTCTGCATCCATACCAGTTGATGCTTGCTTTGTTGTCAGCTCGGCATCAGTACCAGCTATACCCTCACTTGTATATCTCCAAACAATGTTCGCACTTGCTAGCCCTTGCAAAACTGCCGGCAAACAGAGCAAGCCTCAGACTCATTCGATGTGGATTTGGTGGGTTCGAGGAAAATAAAAGAGTGTACAGCATGTAATGCACATCTATATGTAAGGGCTGCAACTTGTGTCAGAAGTGGGAACGGCAGAAATTGCTATCACAAGTGGAAAATATTATTGGGAATCTTCATAGATTCTTGTATATATATTGCAGGTGAGCAGAAGCCACCTGTTACACAAAACTCGAGGAATTGAATATTTAATGCAAGTTCTGTGTTGTTTGCTTAAGGCAATCAGTCAGGTAGCAAAACAATTCAGTACTAGCTACAGTTATTGAAAGCAGTATTTGTGCTAAAGTCTTAAAGATGAGCTAGAAAACACTATTGCGCAAGTATTAGCTCAAATGACAGTATCAAAATAAAAGAACGACACGCTAAGGTTCCTACAAATTTCTATGGTGAGCCTGCTCCACTGTACACCAGATTCCCCCTCAATTTGATCCTAAATTCTTAATGCTTAGTGTTATTAGAGAATTCATTGAGTGCTGCACAGGAATTTGCTTCTCTGCAGAGAATTGTGGCTAGAAAGATAAGGGTGCAATGGTACTACCAATATGGTCATGTGGCAAGCTAACACAAAACCCACATAAACTGCACTTGGGAATCCAAATTGGGTTCAAGACTCAAGGGTATATGAGACCAGGCTCAATGCTGTTGGAGTACACCAGTCCATAGCAGTCTAAGTATTTTGTGCTTTGATGTTTCCCTTTGTGATACCATATCTACAATAGTTCCTTAGCAGTTTATTTATTCCTTTTTGGACCTTCTCTTTCTGGTGTTAGGTCTGATGTTTACTTCCTTCATTACAAAGTATACAGATATGAATACTACTTATAGCTGACCTACATATCCATATCACCTCAGTTCATTTCCACACAACTGAGGTGAGTATTAAATTATTTCATTTATACTTCAAAAAACAATAGGTCGTTCATGCTGCAACAGCGATTGTGTCTTTTGAATCAAAATAATCACAGCGAGTGTCACCAGATATTGGTTGCCAAGGTAAATGTTCTTCGAGGTGCTCCATATGCACGCACACATTAGAACCAACGTATATCGCTTCTCCCGCCATAAACGTTTGACCTCGGTGGCGGCTAGTTCGGATCTCGCAGGTCCATTGGCACCTATTTCATGTTTGCATGTCTTTCTTTGTCATCATTCACGCCTTGTTAATGTGCTCTGCATTGTTTATGAGCAATAATATGCACCCAGGACTGTCAACGCCACGATTTACCATTGCTAGGTACCGACGTCCAGACTAGAAGTATTTTCAACCCAATGACTAGAATCGATGGTAAACGTTGCTTAAAATGCAAATACCCGCCGGATAAACGAAAATACAAATGACTCCCACTCAAAGGTGGCCTGGATCTCAGATGTACGACCCAGATGCCGACATGACCCGAGCTCACGTCCAGCTAAAGTACATTGGCAACACAAAGCACTGACCTCTGCCTAGATCAATCAACCTCGAAGGCAACCCGTTGATGCCCTCCACCTGATTCAAAGAAAAACATACCTGTGATTAAAGTAGAGCCAAACTGCAGGATGACCGCAGACTCATGCAACCCTGTACTTGCAGCCGTCATCTCCAAAATATGTTCCAAATCAAAAATTGCCGTGGACCCAATTTCCCGGAGACAAAACAGACCATAAACGACAACCACAAGTGACCCATCAAAGACGATCCTGTACATCAAACCCAGCTTCCATCCGATGTACTGATATTGCGTACTATTCGGCGTCACTTTAACACCTGCCAGTTTATTTGTCATTTGCTCTTTGACAAAACCAGCGTCTTGTTTTCCAGCCGGCAAATCCTGGAGCCCAGCAGGCGGGTTTCCGCCAAACGTCGAAGATAATGAAAAGTAAAACACATTCCACATCAAAGAATTCCCCGAACTATCAGTGGGGTTTTGAATATCTCTCCGGTCAAGTTGAACAGCGGCATATACAGCGACTGCGTGCTATCCATGATCACACTGCTTACATTGGTCTGGTAAAATGAATTTCCGCGGAAAAGCTCGTGAAGTTTTGGGCAATGCTGTGAAAGCCAAGATCAGATTTGACTTATTTCGTCAGTGTATGGACCGGCTGCGCTATGCCCGATAGGAAGATGACCATGCCACTCTTTGATATGCGTACTCGACGACTACGTACCGTTCAAAAAGGTAGTGGAGGCCTCGTACGTCGCGTTCTGAGCGTTCTGATAAGTACAATGAACATCGCGAGGAGTCCATTGCGTGGGGTTTGAGAAATTAGTCCCCAGGCCGCTACGTCATATGTCGTTTCGAAGTTTTCCATATCAACTACATCCAGGACGGACAAGGTGACATTTAAATTTGCTAGAGTTACTTAGTGGCGTCTCAATTGGATCCGTAGGCTGTAGTGGGAAAGATAATCGACAGTCGCTTGTATTCATTAGGCCAGACCATACATCATTCTTCGATAACTCGATGCTGTTCAAATTAAGGGAGAAGGTGTATGTGTAGGAGGAGCTGCACACTGCTAATCATGATAAATCCAGGGCAGTGCTGCCCAACCACACTTGCAAAAATGATTAAGATAGTTTGATAAAATCAAGGGTTTGAAATTCATCAAATCGGCAGTCACAAGAGAAGATACCATCTGGTAATCGACGTTGAAGTCGATGGGAGGAATGAAGAGAATATGTACGCGATGGAGTCTTATGCCGCAGTCAAAAAGGGCGGCAAACCAGAAGGTCCGGTCCGGAGTAACCGAAGGTTTTTTTCTCTCTATTTGACGTAGGTCTCGTTCATTCTTGTGCTATGCGGGATTAGCACAAGCTGCCACAAGCTGAAGCGAAAGATATTAGGGTATTTTACAGGTGAATTACTCGTATCTTTTGCGGTCTGCGTTTTCCTGTCTTCTGCATTCCCAATATCTAACTATCAGTCACCCGTCGTTCATCTAGGCAAGACTTAACTGGGTCCAGCCTGCGGCAATATCAGGCCATCTCACATTTTATAAACTAAGGGGATGGTTTTTGAATGTGGCAAAAACCTGGCAACCTGTGTGAACCGAGTACGTTCTTCTTTTTTTGTCTGCTGGAATTCGCCTTGCAACTCTTGCAATGCCACTTTTAGCCTTTCTTCCCTACATACGCTTGAGATCGATTCGAACTTCTTCCGCTCATTCCGCTCCATTTTTTCCCTGTGACTTTGTTCTCGTCCTCGTCGTTTCCTCGTATTCCCTCGACCGGCACTATTTCCGATAGTCCTTCAGCAGATTTGTCTATTCTTTCAGCTACCTCTCTTCAGGACCTTTCTCTCTTTTTACGATCTCTTCATGCCACCTGTTCCAACGGACCATGGAGTACGAGGATTATTTACATTGCCAAGACGGTCCTCGAAAGTTGAAGGGAAGTTTTGGTCACTTCGGCATTAAATCGAACCACCATTGCCATGGTCCTGACACCGATCCAACCAATAGCAAATCCAACATCCTCTCTCTCGACGGGGACGTGGATGCCGACAACGATTCGGATCTTGCACCGACATCCAATTTCCACTCTAACCTCACCTCAAATTCCAATTCCAATACGAACACGAATACCGAATATGAATTCAAACCTGAACGTGATTTCGATTTCAAGTTTTTCCCCGCGACCATTACCAAAGCGAACCCTCACCTAATTGCGCATACGGTGCGACGTCTTGCATGGAGTTCATTTCTTGGATGGACAACATTGACGCCGGTTCGGATGATTGTGAAGGCAATTGTGGAGGAGACTAATACGAGGGTGAAGGTTGAGATGTGTGAGAGTTTGATTTTGGGGGGTGTTGGCGGGGCGGGAGCAAGGACTCGAGTGGAAGCAGGGATGGGAGCAGGAGCAGGGACGAGAGCAAAAGGGGGTGGGGGAGGAATGTCTAGAGACGAGGATGCTCGTAGTTTAGAAGGACCGGGGCAGCGAGAACTTTGAATTCCTGGCCTCATGTCATCTCTGTTATCTCTATCCCTTCATTGCCCCTATCGTCGTCGTCGAATCACTTGAAACCGGCAATCTAGATTATCGATCCTAAGAGTTTGGCGAGGGGTATGTGTGCGGATTTGGTAGATGATTGAATCGCATCATGTTGTTTTGTATCGGGCTAAATCAAATCATTGGAAGGGTGTATATGAACATCTTGCCGAGTGTATAGTAACGGATGCAAGATTTATCCAATGGGACTAAGAGATCTCTAAGTACAGGGAATCGGCTTCCCCTTCGCAGTTTGCTTTTTCTAGTCCAAACAAAACTGCTCTTGATATTCCTCCCTTGTGAGAACCGAATGCTGCCCGCACGAGTACAGCAACCCTTGCACCGTTTGTTCCATCCACTTCATCTAATCATTCATCTTCGCTTGCACCAACTCTAAGTTCTCAAGCAGAGCCCCACGCTCCAGCCAAGTTTCGGGAAACGCCAGTGGAACGCTTATGTTCCAAACGATACTCTACACTTCATCCATCTTGATCACATCTGCTGGTTCTTGTAAACCTCATCACATCCCTGCCGAGCTTTCTCGACACTATCTCCATTCTCTTCAAATTCTTCCCGTATTCCACAATACTGTGGTTTATTCCTCTGGCCTCCATCACCCAAGCAGTTGCCCTCAATCTTGATTCCTACCATCAATTTGATGTGATTGATTCAATGGTATCCTCCTTTGTGACAGCTGACTCTGATGAGCCTCAAACCCTTGACTTCATTGAACTATCTCAACAGTGCCATCAATCAAATTTGCAAGTGGGGTCAGAAAGCGCTGCCCTAACTTGGATCTTCTGGGATGGTGCAGTTTCTCTTGCACATACACTTATACTTGCTCCTACACAGACACTTCCCCTGCTCTCAATTGCACCAAGCTGGCAAGGAATGACATATGACCTAGCAGAATGAATATATTACCATCCCCATTCAACTCCACAGATTGAATGACTACTTCTATGACTTTGCTTTTACATTGCCTGCCAGTCATCAGAATTAGTCATGTGTTATTTGACCGGCTTGCGGTGCCTTTTCCCCTGCCAGATTTTGCTGGGTCAATTCAAAAAAGTGGGTCAAGTGACAAGTCACCAGCTGAGGTGGTTTTGGCTGCAAGCTGGTTGCTATGCAGCCAAAATGAATCTATTTTAAGTGGTGCTTGTCGCTTGCAGCTTGTAGCCAAGCCAAAAAGCAGGTAAAGCCGACAATTGATTCAGCTGAATTCCTGATACACTCTCGGCAACTTGATATTCTCCTTTTCTGATCTGGAGCAATTTGTTCAATACAATGTATGGCAGATCGCTCAGCTTGTTAAGTTCCAATATTTGTTGGGTAATGTTACACTTGCTTTTGTCAACATGATACCCAACTGAATAGCACACAATATCAGTACATAGGATGGAAGCTGGGTTTAATATAGAGATTGTCTTTGGTGTGCCACTTGTAGTTGTCGCTTATAGGCTGTTTTAAATCCGGCCGAAACCATGTCGGAAAAATCAGATATGCATTATAAGAGGGATTGCATTATAGTCATTATGAAGGGGAAGAAAGTGGCCAATGCTCCATATATGTATTTATAAATATTAAAATAGTTTCCTGAGGCACAGCAGAGATGCCAGCTTTGAAAGATTAAGCTCGTCGCCGTCGCTACATGCTCGGGAACGTTGGAAGGATGTCGTTTAAGTAAAATTTGTAATGCACCGGCCATTACAACGCTTGATAGCCGCTTACGAGAATTTTTTAAAAGTTTTGACACGTCACTGTGCTTTTAATTTGGAAAATACCTTGGAACGACGGCTGCAAGTATGTGGTTTCAGGAATCCGCAGTTCGTCTGAGGTTTGGATCTACTTCAGTCAAAGGCATCTTATTCTCCGGGTCATGGGAGCACATAGACGGGTTGCCTTGGACGTTGATTGATCTGAAAATGGGGGTGAGGTGAGTCGCTTACTGTGCCGCAGCAAACGGTCCAACATACATGAATTCAGGCATCGTCGGTATTGGAATCGTACATACGAAGATCCGAACCACCCTGAATTATTGTCGTTTGCATCGTCGTCCATCCGGGTTGTGTTTGTATTTTGAAAGCAATGCTTACCATTGATTTTAATCATCAAATTGAAAATACTTATGGAGTATGAACATTGAACACCGGCACTTGTATTGACAATTGTAAAATATTTTTCATAAACATTGTGAGTGCCAGGGAGTGAATGATCATGAATGATCATAAATGAGGCATGCATTGATGATGCGAAATAGGGAGAAACCATGGGGTCCATGATATTGAATTTAAAAAAAATGGAAAACCTTGTGTATAGGGCCAGATAATTGTGCCGGCCGCAAGAGAGGTTTAACATCAAACGTTTTAAATGTAACATTCCATCAATGGATCGCATGGAATCTTGATCGAAAAATAGGGTCATAAGTATCGAACTACATTCATGTAAGTATTTCGAATGCTTGATTCAAAATATAATTACCGACACTGTTGCATCTTGACACTGTTGAAACATCAATGATTCTTTGTTTTTTTTTTTTTTTTTTCTGAGATTCTTCAGCCCCAATAATTACAGATTTAAATTGTACATATCTCCTCTCCCTGCCTTCACTTCCTCTACTTATCGGTGCTTTCATGGATGAACTTTTACTGATTCCGCACAAACGGCCGTTTTCTCCGCAGAGTTTAGCCTTCGGAGAATATACCTCTGAAGACTCCGTCGGGTCAAAGAACTCAGAGAATCTTATGCCGTACTCGCACCATAAGGGCGAGACGTCTCAGCGCCCCCATTTCAGTACTGCCAATAAACGGAGCGGTTATCTTACAATTTTATCCTTTTTCTTCCTGGCAGTGCTTGTGGCTTGCATGAACCACATTGCATTTTTACAGCTAGATGGAAAAGAGACTGGCAGTCACACCACACAGTTTTGGGTGACCATATTTAAAAACATATTTCCTTCCGCTGTGGCACTTTTCTTGCTCATAGGTCTAAAGGCTTGCCTATCACAGGTAGTGCGTGTCAGATTGCCTGTAACCTGTAACCTACTGATACACCTTCCTGTTATGCAGGCCCTATACCGCATCCACCTTAGTCCAAATTCACTGGCCCTTGTAAACCTTATTGCATCCCCACCCACTTTTCTCAATACTGTCTCCATTCTCTGTGAATCTTCCATGCGCGCTTCAAACTTGTGGTTCGCATTCCTGGCCGCCATCACACAATCAGTTGCACTCACCTCTATATTCATCCCCGGAACTTTGACAGTGGCGCAGACTCCGCCGCATATACAATCTGTCAAGATTCCTACTATCGACTTCAATGTTATTAACCCAAAGACATCTTCCCTTGCATCTTTGGAGACCTTCTACATATCCAACGAAGGAAATGATAAAGCTCATGTGTACCAGACTTGGGCCTTTGCAGGCCCATCTCAACGATGGCATCAATTAATTTTACGATCGGCCTCAAGCAGCAAGGCACCTACATGGGATCCTCCAGATGGGTGTGGCTCAATGTGCACATATAACTTCTCCTACGTAGCTCCTGCTCTGAGCTGCACCGAGCTATCAAAGAAGGATATATGGCCTAGTGGAAAAGTAAATGGGAGTGACAGTCTACTGCCTTTCCCAGTGCTTAATAGAACAGTGAATCCATATGGGTTTTCAGAGACTGATAAGTATTTCTTCTACAACTCTAGCTGGTCGCTTAATACACTCGGGAAGATCTTTGAATCGTCGATGTATTTGGATGTGATCTATATGGAAAGTTTCAATACAACAACTTTGGATGGGTTGGGAATGTTCAACTATCCAAATCCGTCACAATGGACACCTCGCGGCGCCCGTTGTGCATACCAGAATGCAACATACGAGGCTACAACTGCATTCTCAAACAATGCCCAGTCATCCAGCACGAGGGTTACAGAGTGGCATGGTCCCATTTCCAATTACACTGACGCTGGAGAAAGTACAACAAATATGAACTTGTCCTTTCTCAGCATTGCTCAAAGCTTTAATGTCCTTTTGGAAGGAAGTGCATACTATGACGGTGCGGGAGATGTGTTCACCCAAGACACTCAGGCATTTTATGCCGCCCCATTGTTCAACTTAACCAGCGATTTACGAAACTTTACTGAGACCAATGGACCTACGGAACCTAGGACTGCCTATTACTTTTCTTTGTCTTCAAGTTTCGGGGGGAATTTATCTGCCGGGCTCCAGGAATTGTTGGGAAATGTCACACTTGCTTTTGTCAATGAACAAATGGCAAGTTTTCATGCAGATATATTAGTGACACCTAACAGCACTCAGTATGCGTACCTTGCATGGAGATTGGGCTTGATATATGGGACCATTTTTGGCGGGTCATTTGTGGTCATTGCTTATGGCTTATACTGTCTCCATGTGAATGGCACCACAGCAATTTTTGACTTGGAGCACATTGTGCGGATGACAGCTGGAAGTACAGGGCTTCATGAATGTGCAGCTCATCCGCAATTTGGGTCTACTTTGGTTAGGGGTGCCTTCTTCTCTGAGCCGGATGGAGGTACTCATGATCAGAGGGTAGTCTTGGATGTTGATTGATCTACATATAAAGATCCATATTTCTAGATTATGGTTACTTGCAGGCTTTACATCTGGCTCTTCAAAAGCACCCCATGCAACACTTGCTATACCTATATTCTAGTCACTACTTGGTAGCAAACTAGAATGGCCTGTTCTATATTATTTTGCATAAATAAATGGTACATTGGACCATGTTCCAAATCTTAAGCATGGGTACGGGACGGTCATACATGTATTGTCCATTACAATTGTAATATGGGCAAATTACGGGTATGGGCCTTCATGAATGTGCTGCTCATCCACAATTTGGGTCTACTTTGGTCAAGGGTGACTTCTTCTCCAAGTGAGATGGAGGATCCAAGAGAGTGGTTTTGGATGTTGATTGATTTACATATGAAGATCCACATCCCTCTCTAAGTCCTGATCCCTTGCAAGCTCATCCATCTGGCCTCAACACAGACTTCAATTAAAGCATCCTGTGCAATCCACTACATATTCTGGTCAACATACTTACCAACACCTACCTCTGTCAAATAGATCTTGAAGGTCTGTTCACGAGGTCATGCAAACAGCAGTATACATTGCTCCAATGTCTGCGTGCACTTTTATTTACTAGAACTAGTTGAGACTATTGTTCCTTTTTTCTGGACTCCTCAAAATCCATGATAACTTCCAACTCTTTTCACTCTCTATCATAACTTATGCTATGTTGTCAGTAACATCATGATTCCTCTCAAGCATTTCTTCTCTCTAGAAAATCCAACTTCTGGAGAATATGCCTCCTTGAAATCCATTTCTGAGGACTCTGTTGAGTTAAAGAGCTGGCAGAATTCCGCTCCATGCTTGCAGCATAAAGAAAGATGGCACATCTCTACGCCCCCATTTCGGAACTGTTAGCATACAAAGTGGCTATTGGATGATTTTATTACTCTTCTGTATGGCAGTCCTTGTGGCTTGGATGAACCACAGTGCATTTTACAGCTGGGTGGAAAAGAGACCCGCAGTCATACTACACAGTTTTGGGTGACTGCTTAAAAACATGTTCCTACTATTATTGTGGCATTTTTGCTGCTTATGGTGCTAATAGCTTGGCTATCACAGATGGTGTGTATGCAATTGGTGTATAGCTGAATATACATACCAACTTGACTTCAATGTTGTTAACTGAATGGAATCTTCTATTGCATCTGCTGAAGCCATTGTGGAATCCTTTTCCCCCAATCACACTGACAAACTGTCCCAGTATTTCAATTTCATAGGTTCATCTCAATGATAGTATTAATTGATTTTGCAAACAGCATCACACTGCACTGCACCAACATGGGATTCCCCCAGTTGATTGTGGCTCCCCATGTAGTTACAGCTTCTCATACTCCACTCCTGCTCTGAATTGCACCTAAATATTGAGGAACAATATATAGCCCAGCAGCCCAAATGGGAGTGACAGTTGGTTGTTATCCCCGGCGCACCTGATCCCAGTACAAAAGAAAATTCTTCCAAATATTGCTTCTACAACTCTAGCATCTTGGTTGCCCCTCCTTTTGTGCGGGATTTTTCCCCTTTCATGTCAGTTATAGATGTAATTAATATTGAAAATTTCAACATAACTTGGCATGCAGTGCCTCATAAAATAAGATGACCTCTGTTCACTAGAAGGCAATCAAACCTCGGCTTTCTTGTGACAAGAGAGCCACCAGTCAGGGGATGAACTTGTACTAGTAGGGTTAAGGTCTGTGAAGAAGGTGTTTACACAATAATATGTGACATTTTTGCCCACTGATTGTGGTATGGGATGGGATCCTGTAACCTGTGTCCACAAATCCTTCTCATCGACTCTGAGTTTTGAAGCTCAAAGACCCTAGTTCAGCAAATGAAGCCAAATGACCTTCAGATCGAAATGTTCAGGTCCAAAGCACAAAAGTTGATGTTGACTGTAATAGGCAGTGGATTAGACTGAATGCATACATATTGATTTTCTCATCTTGTTCATCATTGCTAATTCATTGCGTGCAGCATTAAAACTTGCAAATTGCTGCTGAATTCCACGAAATTGATTCGGCCTACTTTCACTCCATTTTTTCTCTCTGATATTGTCCTCCTTGTTCATTTCCTCATATTCCCTCAGCTGGCATTGTTCCTAATGTTCCTTCAGTAACCCTTCCACAGCATCTCTCCCTTCTTACTTGGATCCCTTCATGCCTCCTGTTTCGACATCTTGAAATACAAGGATTATTCAATACGTTCCCAAGGCAGTCCCCATAAAGGTTGCTGAAAGTTGATACCAATCCAACTAGTCCTCTCCCTTGATGGGGATGTGGATGCCAACACCAATTTGGATCCTGGACCTGCATCCAATTCCCACTACAGCTTCACCTTGAATACTGAATACAAAGCCAAAGCTGAATGTGATTTCAAGTTCAAGTTTTTCCCTGCTACCGTTACCAAAGTGAACCCTCACCTGACTGCACATACAGTGCAAAATCTTGCATTGATTTCATTTCTTGGATGGGCAACATTGATGCCAGTTCAGACCAGTGTGAAGGCAATTGTGGAGGAGACTAATATGAGGGTGAAGGTTGGGATGTATGAGAGTTTGACTTTGGGGGGTGTGGGTGAGGTGGTGGGGCAGGAGCAAGGACTCAAGTGGAAGCAGGGAGGGAGCAGGGGCAGGGATGAGAGCAAGAGGGGGTGGGAAGGAGTGTCTAGAGATGAGGATGCTCATAGTTTAGAAGGACCTTGGGCAGCAAGAACTTTGAATTCCTGGCCTCATGTCATCTCTGATATCTTTATCCCTTCATTTTCCCCATTGTCCTCATCAAATCACTTGAAGCTAGCAATCTGGATTATTAATCCTAAGAGTTTGGCAAGGGGTATGCATGCAGATTTGGTAGACAATTGAGTCACATCATGTTGTTTTGTATCAAGCTGAATCAAATCATTGGAAGAATGTATATGAACATCTTGCTGAGTTTATAGTAAGGGATGCAAGATTCATCCAATGGGACTGAGACAAGATCTCTAAGTACAGGGAACTGGCTTCCCCTTTGCAGTTTGCTTTTCTAGTCCAAACAAAACTGCTCTTGATATTCCTCCCTTGTGAGAACTGAATGCTGCCTGCATGAGTACAGCAACTCTTGCACTGTTTGTTCCATCCACTTCATCTAATCATTCATCTTCACTCACACCAACTCTAAGTTCTCAAGCAGAGCCCCACACTCCAGCCAAGTTTTGGGAAATGCTGATGGAACAACTATGTTCCAAATGATACGTGAGTCTGAGTTCAGAAATGGTTTGAGCAATTTTAGGATTAGCCACAGCTCTGAGATGGCAGAGTGTCCCCTTAGGACTTAAGATCTTATTGTGGATGCAAGCCTGTAAGAATTGGGACTTGGTCTCTCTTTTCTCTAATGTGAAGAAGAAGATGTGTTTTAGACAAGGAGTAGCTGGAGCTGTCAAAGTTGCTTGCAGCTTGAGTTACACTCACCCCCACCTCTTCACAATCATCTCTACCACAATGTCTCTAGTGGAATGCTTGTTGCACAATTCCCATGCCACATGCTTCAGCAAAAAAATGAAAATTGTCATGGATGGAAACTTAGCCTGTTGACTTCTTGCATTTATTGTTTAGCATGCAATTCTCATGCAAGCCAAAGAAATTCTTGCCTGCAGCCTGATATGAGCAGCTTTGACTCTTCTAGATTAGATTCAACTCTACTAGTAAGGATAGCAGTGATCACATCAAAAAGGACTTTTCAGCATCACCTCCACTGCATGCTTAGATAGTGCAACGGAGTTCTCACTGTGGGCTACAACAAGTTGTTGAGTGAATCATATGATTGCTGAGGACGTAGGACTGCCAGCACACAATCTATTTCCCTTCCTAACTGTCTATGGCAAGTTGCAACATTCCACCCTTCAGGGGTTCCAGAAGTACATTCTCAAGTCCTTCCAGTATTAAGCTGCAAGAACTCTCTTCACGATTGATAAGCTGCAGCGCCTATACATACTATGGGTGTCATTCAGGAACATTGTTGAAGCCTCATACGTTGCATTTTAATATGTGCAACAGGCATCTCCCACTCCTCCTGAGCTGATAACACAGTAAGAGAAGAGCAGAGCTATACCTTAAGAGTATGTGCCCATGCATGCCTTTTTAGTTTCCATGAATTCTGGCAGTAAACATAATTATCTACTGCTGCATGTTCAGACTAACCATGCCTTCCATTTCTCCTGACATAGCAAGAGTGAGATTAACCTATAGTCACATGAATGTCCTTCAATCTAAGAACTTGAAACTCCTGGAGTTGATCCTGGTTCCCAATGGATTCTCAGTGCTAGCCAACTTTTTAGTTTTCATAAAGTCCAGCAGAAATATGATTATCTACTGCCGCATGTATAGACTAACTGTGCCTTCCATTTCTTCTGACAGAGGACAGAGTCAATGGGTATTATTTGATCCCATCATAAGAAGCACAGAGGTGTCAGATATTCTTCCATTTGAGGGTACCTGCAACTTCTGGCCCATTCTTGGTGCCTCTTTGGTGCCTCTTTGCTTATGAATAGCATTCTGGAGGGCTTTTGGATGCATTAGCGCTTGGGCAATTTGCGTCAGGTGGTGTGTTGTGAAATTGTAGCACAACACCTGAAGCAATGCACTAAAACATGCCAAATGCATCAATACTGCTGTAGCTGGTGAACTGGATGTATTTTGGCATTTTGAAGTTTGCAGGTATCTGAACTGCCATATGATGTGGTCAGAGATGTGTCATTCCTTCTTGTTAGCCTTGCCATATGAATATTGGAGGTAGGTGCAGTTGCAACAGGCTCTACAGTCCACATGTGCACATATTCTCTGTGCATCTAGAATACAAATGAGCTTCTTATATATGGACCATATTAAGACTGTTATGAACAAGTCAGTGAGTCTTTTGATTCAAGCAATACTAGAAGAACTTAGGCGCATCATTGTACAAGTCTGAATGCATTGATGCATTAGTGTCTTCAACCCATGGATATTACCAGCACTTAACAATGGCTGAAGAGAGATCTACATGGTGATTCAACATTGAGATTAATGTGTTCAATTATCTCTAGAATTGCACTTGATGGTTTTGATATAACCTTGCAGAATGGAAGAGGAATGTAGTGTTCACCTTGTTCACTCTGATTTGTCTTCTCTCACACTGGAAGGGCAGAGCAACCAAGAGACTGCACAAAATGAGTATTTGCAAAACTACAGTACTACTATCTCATCGGAACCTCAAACACAAGTGTACAAAAATGTAGTACTTGTACTACTTAGAGCTTGGGTCCAAACTGTTTCACTTTGGAAACATACTTACCATTTGGCCAGTGAGCACAGGAAGGCCCAAAACTGGAAATATTTCCAGCAATTCTGACTCTGCCTCTGCAAGGATCTTCTGTGTTGGTTGATCTTGGTTTTACTATCTAGCTTCTGATTCATTGAACCCATCACAGTGCGAAGTTACAAAACTAGTTTGCCTTTAGGCATCCAATGCCTCAGATTAGGTGAAAGCACTCTCTACAAATTATTATCTGGATAACCAACATGTCACCATGGACAAGAATGTACAGCAGCTGCCATTAGTTGACAATTAAGTGTATTGAAGGAATGCAAGAAATCGTTCAAGATACAAGTCAATATGCTGCATCAAATACTTTGCAGCATAATTGAGCTCACAACCATACTTCAAATAGCTCACCCTCAGCTAAACTCAAAGTTTACCCACTATTACCCAATGGTGTCATTAGGCCTTTGGATTCAGGATATGCAACAGGGTTTTCAAATGGTATAACTGCCTCAGTATCACCCTTCTTCATTGAGCTCAATTGAAATATAGCAGCATTTGCTGCCAATCCTTCTAGGCTTCTCCACCCTTCACATTTTTATTTTGCTTTAAGGCCACTTCCAAATTCAATTTAGTATCTGAAAGCTTTTATTGAAGCATCCAACTTACTGCACACCTCCTGTAGCTGGATCTGTTAGGACACAGGGGAGTTGCTTGTCAATGATCAGAAATTACCCTGTTTTCATGCAATAGCAGAACTGACTCTCTGAAGAATGTATATTAGGGAAGTAAAGATGCACTGCAGTGCCCATTAACATTATTGCAAAGGGGAATTGGCGAGGGTTAGCAAAGATATTGGACTGGGGTTGATTCTCAAAAGCTGCCATCATTTTGATGGGATTGAATAAGAATAACACCTGTTGACTTTCCCCTCAATCTAAGAACTTAAAACTCCTGGAGTTGATCCTGGTTCCCAATAGATTCTCAGCGCTAGCCAATGTTTTAGTTTCTGTGAAGTTTGGTGGTAATCATGATTGTCTACCACCACATGTTCAGACTAACCATGCCTTCCATTTCTTCTGACATGGCAAGAGTGACATTAACCTGATAACCTATAGTCACATGAATGTTGTTTGATCTGATAACTCAAAACTCCTGGAGTTGATCCAGGTTCCCAATAGATTCTCAGTGCTAGCCAAACACAAATCATCCAAACTGCTTTAGCAGGCCCCTGCATGTGGAGTACTAAATGCTGTTAACATGACTCCATTCATCCTGATGCTATAACCTTATCTTCACATGAATGTCTTTTTGAATCAAGCTTTTGTGCACCTTGTACCAAGTTTGGTTAATGCGACTTTTTTTCTCCCCAATTTTTCCTGTCAGCCATTATAGTTTGCTTTTCCTTTATTCACATGAATGTCTTTTGAGCATTTTAGCTATATTTGGGCCCCAGCTCTGAGAATGTAGAAAGGGAGTTTGAATACCAGACTGGCACCTAGCACTCAATTTAACTGTACAGTATATCATGCAAGCTATTATGGAGGCTGTATTCTGTCATTCCAACTTCCTAGAATACTGACCTTGCAAAAACCCACACTTTCTCACAGTCATTTGCTTCCACAGATTCATAGTCATTGCATTCCTGGCCCATGGTCCTGGCAAGACTATAGACAATGCAGTATTGAAGATAACAAACATAAATTGTTCTTTGAGGATCCTCCATGAGATGTAACCAAGGTACTTGAATCTGCTGATGGTGAAGAAACTGTCTACCAGATCATAATAAGTGACTCAGGGAGATGCATTGAAGGAGAAAGTCACGAACTTCCTCCAATAAAAGATGCATAGCCAAGAAATGTCAGGCTTTGCTTGTAAATGCCACTAAAATGTCTTGGTGAACTGACTTTCATTCCAAGACTTCAACTATAATATATTTTTTGGACAATTTCCATTTGGAATGCTTGCTGAATGCCCAGAAAAGGTTCAGAATAATACCCCTGCTTCCAAGATTTTGCTTTCTTATCAACTTGCCTGAAATCTAGCCATAATATCGATCCAGACTTCTTCAAGGGGGCAATATAACCCTGACCCAAAAAACATTTGAGATCATTCATCACCCTTTTGGTGTCTCTTACAATATCATAGTCTGACACCTCCTAGACATTAGAATTACCATTCCATTCTTGCAATGGGTCCCATACTCTGAAGACTCATCTTCAGGCATGAATTACACTCCAGACCAAAATGAGAATTTGGGTGAGTCATTTTTTGATGTGTCTATCCAGCACCTTCCTGAGCAAATAATATTAATAGGTAGATTTGAGGTCAACATGATTGGCATAGACATTTTGCATTCACAAGCAGATGATCCCACTGGCAAAGGGAAGATAAAAGACAGTCCCAAAATGCGAGGCCCAACTATTATATGCTACTGCCCTCCTCAGGAATACCCATGTTCTGCAAAGTATATTGCTGACTGGACCAGAGATATAATGATTGACCCCAAATGGAAATATCCTAGTGTTGGATCCAATACAGACCCACTTCTCCCAGTATTGCCAATTCTGTGGTACACACTCTACTTGTGGTGGGACATTCTACAATTCCTTTTCAAGAATGTTTATGACTTGGTGTGTGCAAATGCAACACCAGTCCTGGTCTGTTTTATTTGCTAATCTCTACAACCAATTTCTAGGAACAGATCTTACTGCAAAGTCCCTGTGTAGAAGACACCCAACAGCTGAATCAAATACCCCTTGACTTACAAAGCTATATTCTCATTCTAAATGACTATAAAGATATCATACAGTATCTTCTTGGTATTGCAAAAGCACAATCTTCAACAATTGACCCTCTTCAGCATTTCAATGTCCTAGCTCCTCCAACCCCAACACAAATGACATTCAAACCCTCTGTGTCTATTGCCTCTGCCCCTTGCTCACATGGCTCAATTCCAGCTCATGCATCCTCTCAGGGACCTGATGCTGCTCAGTTCTGGAAGTCAAGCAGTCCCCTGCCATCCTACCATCCTGAATGTCTTGACCCCAACCAACTCCATGAGAGGAAAAGACCTATAAGTTTCAACCTCTACTGCAAACCCTCCTTGGCAGCTACAGTACGGGCATCTCTTAACCTTGTCAACTGGCTTGGCATTGGCTCATTTCATTCTGCCAGGTTATACAGAATCAACATCTGGATCTCTGTCACCTCTTCTCTCAGAGCACTTTTATACAGAAGTTGCCTCACTGGTGGACAAGATCATCAAGGAAGCAGAGGTCCTTGACTCTAGAATCAAGAGCACGCAGGAGATGGTATATCTTTTCTTTGCTGAATATGCATCCATTAATCATTTGCTTAGGTTTTCAGTAATGTTGCTATCTGTGAAAGCATTACAATGAGGCAACTATCATACATTGCAGTGATATACCTTCTGGTTACATTTGCTGCTGTACAAGCATTTCTCCTCCTTTCTCCTATCTACAAGCTATTTATCACTTCTATAATCTAGGGCATTTTTGGCATAAATATTCAGAGCATGAGTTCCAGCACTCTGAACCAGTATTTTTTAGTAGCACTTTTGTATCCTCCATGGATCCATGCTGTCCCAGGTTTTGTGGCCATGGTTCTCCTTGGGATTTATGGGGAAGGAAGCATGGGAATTGCTCTTATTCTTGTTTCATTATGCACTGGCACAATTTTGGACTCTTCAACTTTGCCTCTCAGAGATTCATTTGCCGTGCTGCCATTTTCTATGTGGCCAGTCTGAGGGAAGGACAGAAAATGCTGGCCAAAGTGGAGCCATTGAGGAAGGAAGGAAGTTTATTATATGGCACAGCCTGAGGAACCTCAACAACCAGATACAGAAGACTCATCTGAAGTGGATATCAAGATAGAAGAGACAAGTATTTACCTATCCTTAGTTCCTGAACAAACTGTTCCTCAACAGTGGCTGAATGCATGAATATTATGGTTAGCTCAGTTGAGAAACTGCCTTTTCCTTGTTTGTTTGGAGGGTGATCCCCAGTCAATAGTCCCCAGGGCCAGAACAGGTTGGAGCAGGTCAGGTCAATTTCTGATATTGCCCAATTGGGTCAGGGCCTGGTCACATTAACTTATATATTTCAACCAACTTGTTTAGCATGTTCAACTTATAAAATCAGTTAAGACATCCAATTGACATGTTCAAAGGATGAATTTCTTCAATTTTGTTAAAGAAAGTGGTCAACTTGGCTTGTCACAGCATCAGTTGACACCAAATCCAGTTCAGCTTCTCTCTGCTCATTTTACTCAACACTTGTTCACCTTATTCCCAGACTTTATTTCTCACCAATACAGCTGTTCTTTTCATGAAATACTATTGTGATTGTGTACACTACTGTAAAACATCAAAGGAGGTATCCAGAAATACCTGGTATAGTCACAAGCCATATTGCATGGTGCCATTGCTCTCAGATACAAATCATGCTGGGAGAAGGACAGCTGCAGGAAAGACAGTCTGGCCATTCTATTCCCTCTGGAAACCCACCCAATCACCAGGAAGACAATCCAAGACCACAGAGTCCATTACTGCCTCCTCTGCCTCCTCTGCCTTCTCCGCCTTCTCCTGAAAATCCACCTGAAAATCCACCTCCATCTAATACTACTGAACCTGTACTATCAGAAATAGAGGTCATACAAACTGCCCAGCAATTCATCCGAGCACTACAGAATGCATCACTTGACAACAGTGACTTAGATGCTCATTCACTTGAAAATCTCTTCAATCCTCATCAACATCCTCTCAATCTTGACCTCATTTGAGACCGCAACCTTCTTATGTGCCTCAAAATGTTCATTGCACAGCAGGATACTTATTCCTCAGATGGATTGTACACAGCTAATATCAGTACTGTTTGTGATGCTTATCCTGACTCTAAACTATATTTGCACTACTGTATTGAAAAAGAAGTCAAAAATCTTAGCAGTATCCAACCAATCCTATCTGATATGTGCCCCAACTCTTGCATGGCTTATACAGGCCCTGTGAAAAATCTGGAGCAGTGTATGCAGTGTGGTGAATGTTGTTATGATGAGAAAGGCAACCACTGACAAAGTTTTATACCATTCCAATTGCTCCCCAGATCCAAGCACAAAAAACAAAATAAAGAATCTGCAAAGGAGCTGGACTATCTTCATTCTCATATGCCAGATCTTCTCCAGGAGTATGATGCAAAAGGTTATGTTGACAATATTGATGATATTTGCTGTGGTAGACAGTTTGGAGGCAATGAAGAAAGGACTTATCAAAGATACCGATACTGTCCTTATGTTTTCATTTGATGGTGTGCAACTCTACAAATTAAAAACATTGGATTGCTGGGTTTTTATCTGGGTTCTCATCAGTATTTCCCCTGATTGATGTTATACCAAAAAACATATTGTTCCCACAGGTATTGTACCTGGTCCTAATCCTCCCAAAATTCATGAATCCTTCCTATCTCCTTCTCTTCATCACATTGAGGCAGTTAACAAGGCTGGTGGTATTCCAGTCTGGGATGCCCACTGACAGGAACAATATATGACATGTCTTTTCATTGTATTTGCCTGTGCCAATGGTCCTGGAATGGAACATTTTAGTGGGTTTGTTAGTCATTCAGGCAAGCAGGGCTGTAGATTCTGGTGCAGGTTGACTGGGTGACACAAATCTGGATCTGGAATATATTATCCAGTACTCACCAAGCCAGATAATTATGTTTGCCCAGAATGTGATCATCTTGATGTCCCCTACAACCAAAAACAACCACCTGACCCAGAGCACTATTGGAAGAGTCTTCAATTTGTGGAGCAGTCTAATGTGCAAAATTATCCTCTTTGCCATTGTGAAACTGGCATTGTCAAACCAAGCATTTTTACTGGTCTCTCACCCAATACCATTCTTGGTATTCCAAATATGTTTCCAAGTGATATCATGCACCTGGTTATCAATCTCACTGATATGTTCATGTCACTTTAGTGAGGGACCATGATTTGTGCAGAGACAGATTCCAAGGACTCTTGGTTTTGGGCAGTCCTTACTGGCAAAATTTGGGAGAAACATGGTGCAGATGTTGCCGCTTGCACACCATATCTTCCTGGTTCCTTTGATTGTCCTCCTTGAGATCCATCTGAAAAAATCAACAGTGGTTATAAATCATTGGAATGGCTCATATACATATTTGGGCTGGGTCCTGGTTTGCTTTATGGTACTCTACCATTCCAGGTTTGGCAGTCATACTGCAAGCTTGTGAAAGGAATACAATTGACTTATGTCAAACAGTCATCCCCATCACTCATATGACAAATCTTTCAGAACCTTGTTGAAGTTACAGAAGAGACTGAATGAATTTACTATCTGTGCCAAGAAGATTGTCTTCACTTCATATGACCAGTTTTTCACAACCTAGTCCTTCTTGGCCCTGAGACACTCCAAGTTGGACCTCTGATTTGCTCATCTCAATGGACAATGGAGAATAGTATTGGCAACCTCACCAAAGCTATCAAACCAGATGTCCAGCCATATATGAATCTTTCTGAAAAAGCTGCTGTTCGGGCCCAAGTAAATGCTCTCAAGGTGATGGACCCACATTAGTTGGATTGCCAATTTGGAAAGGAAAATCATATCCCAGAGACAGCAAGAGATCTTGGTGATAATTATATTCTTTTGCATCCTACGGCACAAACTTCCCAAATCCTTGATGAAAGGGAGAGTGCTGCTTTAGCAAGATATTTGGAAGAAGAGAATATTCCAACTGCTCATGTTGTTCACTGGGCTCACTTATGCTTACCAAATGGTCAGATCACTCATTTGTTCTGGCAAGAGCATAGGAAGACTGAGAATGTTTGGATGGCTTGCAATGTCAAGGTCAGTACAAATTCAATTGTTGTTTGTTAAATAATTAACAGTCAACATGGCAATATTTAGACACAAGCTGATGCTGACATGAAGCCTGAATTTAATGAAGTACAATTCTATTTCCAGTTCTCCAGAGATATTGACAACAATACAACTCCTTTGGAAATATTAGCAATGGTATCCAGATACTCAGAAGCAGACCAGAATCTGTGCAAGCAGTCTTTTGGCACTGTCATATTGTGCAAATATCAAGGTAAAAATAATTTGGTTGTAATTCCTGTAAAGCATATCAAGTCAGTGGTAGCTATGGTGCTGCATTTGGAATTATCTACTGCTAGGATGGGTGAAGCATGGAAGGAGCAAGTATTTGTCATAGAGAGGCCAGGTCTTGACATTACTGATCTTGGGGGATATTCCCGCTACTTTTAAGTAGTGGGTTTTAGAGGTGGACCTTTTCTGAAATTGAAGTCTGGCCAAAGCATCCAATCAATCATCCTTGCCTCTTTTGGATTGCTTATGTCATGATCTGATTACATACTCTCCTCAAGGTGCTTGAGTCAGGTACAACTCTTGTCTCATTTCCATTCTTTCCTGCAATTTTGTTCACAGGATTTCCACAGTGTGTGAATAGTAAATGCAAACAATGTGATGTACACTTTTGTTTCTCCAACAATGTCCTCTGTCAACAACATTCATTTGTCAAATGATCAAGCTTCTGAACAATTGGTTGTTGAATCTAGTGTGCACTTACAGGGTACACATATTATTACCCATTCCTATGGAGAGGCCTTTTCTTCTCAGTTGCCCATGGTAGGGTTGAAGGTCTATTCACCCTCTCACTTGATTGAAGTTGGTTTTTTGGGTTCTGCATTGAAGGGTATACAGTGTAGTGTGTTTGTTTATGACCAGCAGAAACTTATTTCTTATGCAATGATGCATGGTTTGGACACTTTGTTCCTCACATATATTTTATCTTTACATCTCCTAGTCATCTATTGTATTCTGTCTAGTGATTGCATGCAAAACACAGCTCAGCTCACACTTTTCTCAATTGTGACCATTCAGCATTACTATACTCCTGTTCCAATGACAATAAAGACCTCGGTAGAAATTTTTTTTTTCAGGTTTCCTTTACCTTTTGTGATCAACAGTGAAATTAGGGAACTGGCATCACTTGAATGATGTGGAGAGTGATTAACTGTTATATACCTTGTCTTAATTAGCAATATCAATGTAGATAAGGTTATATATGCACATTGTTGATTTGAGGTAGTGGGCTCTGCTGCTGACTGGCGCTACTTGGTTATTAGGAAGAAGATGAAGAGACTTCTAGTTAACTTGACTTCATCTAGTTTCATGCTGAACAAGGATCAAATTAGACATTTAAAGCTAGTTAGTGCATGAATATATGCAAGAGACAAAGGTGTTGAAGGACTTGCATGAAATCTAGCTTGTGGCAGGCATGAGAAAACTTTATTCTTGCCTCCTGCCACCATGGACCTCAATGATATGGCAAGGAATTCTGCATCGCAACTCAGAATCAATACTTCTGCTTCTGAGCTTCTCATGTCTGCCCAGCATTCCCCAATTTCTCCACAGATGAACTTTCCCAGCACTCGCTTCTCCAATAATTTTGTCTCAGTAAGTTAAACTAAAACTCCAGAATTTTCTGACTTTATAATGCTATTAGCATCAGTAACATTTGCCTCAATTCCCTCAGCAATTCCAGATAATTCCCCAGCAACATCAAGGTAACCAGCTTTCCAAAATTATGCATCAGGAAAAATAGCTTGAGCTTGGGGTTAAATTATAACAACCTCAAGAAACCTAAGAAGCATAGGACACTTCAAGTGCTTAGGTTACCTAGGTTTCCACAGTCCAACCCCCTATATCCTAGGGTGCTCTAGGTTGTCCTAGGTTGTCTCAGGTTGCCCCAGGTTGGCTCAGGTTGGCTCAGGTTGGCTCAGGTTACCTGAGGTTACCCCAGGTTGCATAAAGGGTTAATAAGTAAAATAATATATCTTTATATATTACTGTTTGTACTCTATTCTACTGTATATAGTGAGCTATTGTACTTGTATAGTAGTAGTAGTAGTATTGAACTTGTATATACTTTATGTATAGTATATATGATGTACATTTCTGTCAGGTATTATAATTTATAATGCATTACAGTATACTAGTATTAACCTAATATACTCAAGTACAGTATTTCAGTACAGTAAAGAGCTTATACATGTATATATAGTGTGTATATAGTATGGTATAATTGTGACATACTTGTTTTGACCATATGAAAATTATTTTGATTGTAGACAGCTCATGGAGTTGCATCATGTGACTTATGTCAAATTTCAGTTTCTATGAGTTATCTACAACTAAGAAGGTGTCCTTGTCATGCATTTAGGATAGATTAAAGCATAGGTATATATATTCAATATAATTTTTCCTTATTTGGTACTATTTACAGCATCACTCCTCAGGTATCCCAAGGATACCTGAGGTTTGCCCAGGATATTGGCATTTCCTAGGTTACCTGAGGTTCACCCAGGTTGCACAGGTCACCTAGGTCACCCAGGTCCCTCAGGTTGCTCCAGGTTGCCTCCTAGGTAACCTGAGGCTCAGACCATTTTTCCTGATGAAGATGAATCCTTCATTTTATTCTGGACTCATAATTTGTTTGTGCAACATCATACAATTTCCTAGATCCCCCAATGCAGTGAGATGTCTACAGTGACTTGTATCAAATGTAAGTTAAAGCTAGCCAAAGTAAATGCTGCCCACTTATCAATGATCATGCATTAATCAACAATCCTGACTGAGAGTGGTTTACTCAAGGAGAGGAGCAACAATACACAGTTTGCCAAAGCATAGGCATTCAACAAAACTGAAGGGCTAATTGTAACTGGCTCTCATACTGGACACAATAAGAAAAAAGTTTTAACTTTCACATAGCCACTAAAGAGGACCCTATCATTTGCCATCATTGTCTGTT